>NDXB01009554.1:66398-97738 GCA_002631895.1 Agapornis roseicollis
TTTTTTTTTTTTTTTTTATTTATCAGATATTACTGTCCCAAGCTCTGCTTTTGCTTAGTATTGCTCTTTAGGTTGTCGTATGTGCTGAAGAACAGCATATAAAACAAGTTCTACAATTATATGAAAAAAAATAATTGTATATCACTTTCTAAACTCTTTAAGAATATTATTCCAAAAGTGCTTTGAAAGCCAACTCAGTTATCAATCAGATCTTGAGCTCTTTGTTTTGTGAGGTTCTGTGAGGTCAAAGTGATGTAACAGTCTGCCTTGTGTTAAATTTCATGTCCCATGAACTTGAGGCAATACATGTAGCAAAATTTTTGGCATCTGTAGGTATTGATTAATTTGGGCATTAAATAAGATTTTCTTAAAGTTTCTTAATATCTTAATACTGCTGACAGATGTACTCTGTATATTTCTTAAGCCAGGATTTCAGCCCTTGTACCTCCATGTCTTTAAGCTTCTTATTGTATGTGCCCCTTCTCTGAATGTGGATTTCTTTCCCCTCAAACCCATCTTAACTTTGCATCCTCAGCTGGAGGAAGAGGCCTTAGGGCTGTCTAAATTCTTCCATATAAATTTACTGCACTCAACAACAGGCATAAATGATGCTGAAATTGTTACACATTTTCTCATCTAAGGCTAACCCTGGTCACTATCCTGCATAATGTGCAAAGGATCTTACTTCACATGTATCCCATACAGGGTTCCACAACAGGACAGTTTTCACAGAATATAAGATATAGCTTACTCCCACTTAAGTCAGATGCTCCTATATCCCAACTAGTGTACTGTTCCTGTACCTATTGCTGCCTGGGGTGGGTTTTTTCTATAAGCAATACTAAGGTCCATATAATACAGGGAAAATCCAATGAGTTTATAGAGATGCATAACTGTTTATAAATTGCTATTTGGCTAGCTCGAGTGTTTACATAAGTTGTCCTTTCTGGCATGTTACATAAATAATACCAAAAAGCCTTCATTGGTAAATATCTAACTATATCAAAGACTTCTCTTTCTGCCTAAGCAATTAAGTCCTAAAATTGTGTCAGCTATTTGAAGTTGTTTGCCTGAAGCATGTGTCTTTCAATAAAGATTTAAAATCAACTGTTATACAGATTATTTCTCTCTGTTCTCAGTTGGCCATGAATTACAAGCATGCTTTCTTTAGTGTTATGTTTGGAGTTGTCAGTCAGCAATGGATAGCTCCTGAATTTGCTGGGAGGAGGCTGTTTAGTGTAATTTTGTTTAAGTCATTCATTTATATGCCATTCACTTCTGTATGAAAAGACAAATTTTAATATGAAAGCTTTTACTTTCTTTTTTTTTCTTCCCAGCCCTTCCCCCATCCCTCCCAGAATAAGGTCAAAATGAAAGCCTAAGTAAATTATTAAGTCTGCATTTAATATTCATTACTTTCATTCTTGTTTTCAAGGCAGCAAGAAGAAAACAATTTTTATGCCAAGCCACATATAGTTTATTTTTTCTTGTTGTCACTAATACCAGAGTAGAATTTTTTTCTTACAAAAATTTAGTCAGATCTCCAGAGAAAAGAGACTGTTAATTTAAATGATAAGTAGAGTATTTCTTCAGCTGATATTTTATATCTCCCTTCCTAGGGATGGTCCTGACCATAATTCACCTCAGCTTGGAGTTTTCAGTGGGAACACAGCTCTGGAAACAGCTTACAGTTCCACCAATCAAGTCCTCCTCAAATTTCACAGTGATTTTTCAACGGGAGGGTTCTTTGTCCTCAATTTTCATGGTCAGTTTGCTTTATATTATAAAAATCTAATTACCACAATCAATTAGTGATTTTTTAAAAAAATTCTGAAGTTTGTGGCAATGATCTTGAATGATCTGAAATAAATTTAGCATGATTCGTGGATTTGCTACTTGTTCTTAAGTTACAATACAAATTAGTTTTTAAAATCTTAAGAACATTCCTTTGTGTCCTTGAGCAAACTATGCTGTCTTTAAATGTTAATCATTGCTGTCTAATAGTAAGCTTTTACTTTTTGAATTATTTTAGCCCATTTATTACTTAGCTTTTAACTTTCTTTAATAAAATTCTGTACTAGCTGACTGTGCTAAGGTTCACAGTCAGAAAGTTTGATGGGATGCTATGGAAGGGTTGAACAGCTTTAAGACTGATATACAGCAAAATACTTTGCTCAATGTTACAGTCAGGGCTATGGGACATGCAAATTACCACCTAATTCAGAAATGAAATGCTGAATTCTAATGCTAGTTCTAATTCTGACTAGTTCACCCAAATTATATCTGTTAAATGGAAAATTGTTAGCTTTTTGGACTGCAGTTCAGAAATACTGGGTGAATTAATTCACAATGAAGAAATGCCACAAGGAGTACATGAAGATATCTGTTTGCATGGAGAAGTCTAAGAAAATAGTACTCAGAATCTGAAATGTTTTTCTTACCTGTGGTTTTCTCCTAAAAGGGGGGTGTCATGCATGGTCACCCAAAACAATCTGAGAAGCAAACCCTAAAGTACCTGGCTGTTGTCAGCATGGGGGGAACATATAGCTCCCACATAACAAGACAATGCCTTAGAAGCAGAATACAGGGAATTATCAGTGAGAGCATTTTCCAGCCGTAATTTGAAGGTGCATAAACATGTAGTTAGTATTTCAGGGTTGATGACTACAGATGGATGAAGCATTGGGTGGCATGGTTTAGTGTGAGGTGTCCCTGCTTATGGCAGGGGGGTTGGAACTAGATGATCTTAAGGTCCCTGCCAACCCTAACTATTCTATGATTCTATGATTCTATGTTTCTATGTTAAAGAGGCAAGATATATACTTTATCTCAGTATGTAGTGCCATTGTCTAGCAAGGAACAAAAAGAATGAATATGCTTCTTTCCCTCTTCACTGTTTCTTTATTTTACATGATAATAATTTGCATAATGTCCCATGGGTGGAAATCATGTACAATGTGAACAGTATCCATGCTTTTAATAGAATTCAAAGCAGTGACATAAGCCACTGCTGAGAAAACCCTGCATACTGGGCATCTTGGAAACTAAAGTGAAGGGATACCCATTTTTTGAGCTCACATACTGGGAGACAGGTATCTTACTTAAGTGAAGTCCAGGGCCTTACTTGGACATGCATACAAGTAAATTTTTAAGTTCTTAGAATATGTTACTGCTGGAAACCTCTTAGTGTCTGTCTCTTAGCTATTTGCTGTTACAAGTGTTTAAGCAAATTGCTTTTTTTTTTTCTCAAGTGTGCTCCAGGAAAACTGGTACTATTAGGTATGCATAATAATAATTACATATATGTTTTTGTCTATGTGTATATAGTAGAAGCACCGTTCAAATATATTAGTACACAGGAAAACATATATGATTTCTTCTCCCTGTCCTTGGAAACTATGAATGAAAAACTCTGAAACTCCCCATGAATTAAAAACTGTCTATGTTTGGATTTTTTTCTCCTTGTGCAATTGCTTTACAGTGATGGGCTGTAGAACCTTATGTGGAAGATAAGGGCTGATTCCCAATATTTTGTGTTTCTTTAACTTCTCAAACCCAGCAAGATACAGCAAGGATAGGTCTGCCAAGTTAATAGAAGAATTATGTTCTTGGCTATGATTTAATTCCATGAAGAGGGGAGTTTTTCTATAGTATGTGCACTTTGATAACAATCTTTAACCTCTGTTTTGGATTTTTTTGTCCAGAAGTGGCTTCTTCAGCTCTTGTAGGTATTCTGCTCCATTTTAGAAACATGTCAGTCATTGTACTGGCCACCTTGCTTATGAGATTGCTCAAAATTTATTAAAACAGATTTGAAGAGTAAAGAAGAGGTTTTAAAGGCATTGTGGTTTTGGAGTGAAGAGGGCATTGTGTATGATTTACACGATTATTATTATTATTACTGCTGTTTCTTTTTAAAGTAAATATATATACCTGTATCCTGAGAAAGATTAATTCTAAGGAAGCTTAAATTAAGAATGAGTATGATGTGCCAGGTAAATGACAGGTAATTACAGATTTTTCCATAAATCTAGATGACCTGTGATTCATAACCTTTAGGTTTATCGCATGATGCAGAGGCTTCCACATGAAACAGAAGCCTTGTAGCTGCAAAAATCTACTCATAAACATCTCACTGCATCCAGTACTACAATGGATCTGTATCTAGGCAATATATTATACTACTTATACAGATAAATTATTATTTTATATTTTAGAGAATATCATAGAATCCTGGAATTATTTGGGTTGAAAGGGACCTTAAATATCCTAGTTCCAACACCTTCCACCAGACCAGTTTGTTCAAAACTCCTGCACTTGAACACTTAAAGGGATGGTGCATCCTTCACTTCTGGGTGATCTGTGGCAGTGCCTCACCACCCTTATGTGTTGTCATGATATTTAACTTGGAAAATGTAACAGTGACCATGAGGTTCAGTGCAGCTTTGGTAATTTGGAAAGTGTGGATTGAAATTATTTTTTTTGTAAAATAATTCTTAATGCACCTGTATTTTTAATCTTATTTTTGCTTGAATTTGCAGCTTATCAGCTAAAGAAGTGCCAGCCTCCGCCCACAGTTGCACATGCAGATTTGTTTACAGAAGATGATGACTTTGAAATAGGTGAAAAAATAGTATCTCTTTTTCTTGTTTCCACATGGATTCTCATTAAACTGAAGTACTGATATATTATATCTTCCACATGAGATTTTGGTATATTTGTGTTTGAGGGGTGTTTTGGACTCAACTTCTTTGCCAATAACTTTTTCAGGAGATTTTGTGAAGTACAAGTGCCATCCTGGTTTCACCCTCATTGGACAAGATATATTAACCTGCAAACTGAATGCACAGTTGCAGTTTGAAGGATCCTCTCCATACTGTGAAGGTAAATATATGTTTTCATGATCTACATATCATTAGTATACATCAGAATCAAATTTTTGGGTACTGTATTTTCATCAGTGTTTAATAGAGAAGTTTCCATTTATTTCTGCAATATCTAAGAATTTTAGACATTTTCAAATTGGTCCCAGAAATTTTTGAACAGGCATACAATTCTTCAGAATCAAGAATGATTCTAACTATGTAACTACACCATTAATGAAAAACTGATATCTACAATTAATTTATTCAATATTGTTTCATATCAAACCAAAGATTTCTTTTCACCACTAGAGTTTTAAATATATATATTTAAATTAAGCTTTCAAAATAAAATAAATTGTTCTTTCTGCTTTTACAAATATGGTGACATTATATGACAAAATCATGTGAAAAATGTTCTAAAATAACGTGGCAAATTTAATTTCATGGAAGCACTAAAAATCCTTCAACTATTCATACTGTTTACTGTTACATTATTGCAGACAAGGAATTAAAAAAATAATATGAATAATGTTTAGCCTTGCATTCATACACAATTTGCTCATCTTTGTGGAAAACACATATACCTTGCTGACATCAGAAAAAATAATCTAATAAAAAAAGAAACTATTGGAGTGATTCAAAGACAGAAGACAATGGAACTGGAGGCATTAGATTAAAATTCTGTCACAGTTATTTTGAACAGACATAAAAGAGGAGTTTCTTTAGGTAATTTAGGATGCAGCTGATTTCCTTTCTTCAAACAAGTTGTAAATAAATTCCATGGGTTTATTTTTATACCAGCTGCTCCCAGTACCTCTGTCAGCCTACATGAATTATTGCCAGTGAAGATAAATGTTGAATTCGTATTTTATGAAAACACCCTAGCTGATATGTACAAATAATTCTTCTAGACCATATGAAATATTGCTAGATCATTTAAAAGTTGTGGTTTTAATTACCGCCTTTATGGCATTTACTCTTAGATAAATACTCAAAAGTACTCATGTTGCTCTTCAAAATCATGTCTGAAAAGGAAAAATATGTGTTTTGAATCAAGTTAACAGGCACAGACTACTAATGATTTTCTAGTGAAGGACATCAGGTCATTGCAACTACTCAACTGTAGCTAAGCCCCTCTTAATCGAGAAATTTTCTTTGCAGTTGAATTCTTCAGGACTATTTTTTAATGGATTTATTCAGTTCCTTTATGAACCCATGTAATGCTTTATTCCACAGATTATTGTGCAAGAATTCACACAATTTATTTACATAATATTTGAAGATATTTCTGTGTTTGTATTCTTTTAACTTAGTACCTGCTGTTTTCATGTTCTCTAGTTCTTATTCACCATATTCATGGCATGATTCTACAGACTAGAAGTTACTTTGTACTTTTATTCATTTTTGTCATCCAGTTCTACTCCATTTCTTTTGAGGTGATGCAGTAAAGAACTGCATTTATACAATGCTGTCTGATCTTGATAGACTTGAAAAGAAAAAGATAAAAATTGCTGCTTAATATGTAATTTATATGCAGTATTTAAAGCTAATTTTTGGACTGCCTTCTTATATTTCTGCATTGTTTCTGTAGCTTATCATTGTTGACATTGTCCTTATTTGGATCAGCCTCACATTTTTTTTAAAGATGCCAGAAAACTTTTCATTCTCCTGAGCTGTGCCACAATGTTGTAGTAGGCAAGAAATATATTTGTACAACAGAAGTTTAGGTTCTAGGATATGATATGAAAGTCTGATGAAAGATCTGACAGGCTAGAAAAAATCAGTCTCAGAGGTCACATCTACATCACTCTGAATGAGCAACCTCTAGAGCTGCTGTGTAATCACACCATGCTTTCCTTATTTCTTCCTTCCCTTTCCTGCCTGGAAGGACAAACTTTATCATACTACTTGGTACCATGAAAACTTGACAGGTACTGTCTAATGTACACAGCCCTAAGCACCCTACAGAAAATGCTGTCAAAGTATATGAATTTATTTCCCAATAGTTGACCACTTGTGATTTGGTTTTACATGCTTGGAGCCCCTGTTCTCATCGTATCCTTATATCCTCTTGCTACAAATTTCTTTCCTTTTTAAATTGCTGTTACAGAAGTGTATAGATGTAAATAGAAGTATGATGAGCAATGCAACAGCAAGAAGTACTTTATTGGTCACAAAATAGACATAAAACAACTAACTGGCATTAAGTTTGAGATCTCCAGTATGGCTGCTTAGAACGCTTAAATTGAAGAGGTGGTAATTTGTGTGAGTAGTTCATTATGGTGGAGAAGGAGAGCCAGTAAAGGCTTCAAAGATGAACATTGCCGATTTGCCGCATAACCCTACAGTGCAGACTGTTCACCTTCCCATGTCTCTGAACTACTCCAGAACTGTTCCCCTCTTAATTCTCTGTGTTATGTCTCCTGTGAATGGTTGAAACTGGAAGTGACTTCTTACCCAATGACTCTTAGTCATAGGAAGTGGATCTTGGCCATAGAAAGAGTTAAAGGTATAGCTTGCTGTGTAAGAAGGTTTGGCTGTTTCTGCTCTAGCACGGGAGAGGTACTAAACTATTTATAGCTTAGAAAGACATTAGAGTTTCATTTTAACTTGAATTTTCTGCCATAAGAATATGCTGAGAGAGACTTCAGAAGACACTATTTTTGTTTCAGTTCCACAGAAGAATATTCCATGTCCTCTTTCACCCATTGCATTACTATTTGCACTGATTTGTACTAGAGAGGTGCAATATTTTTCACATAAACAGTACTTCTTCCTTTTGGAAATTGTTCACTTAGTAAATTTTTTGAGTCCATGAAGTGAATGCTGTAGAATATATGGAGGAAAGAACATGTGAATTATTTGATAAAATTCCTGTTTTGTTTGCATTGTTGCTTCTGGTGGAGGGTTCAGATTTGCCGTCAGTATATAGAACAGAATGTAAAGACTGGACACCTTTTGTAAAATATAGTTTCCTTTTCTGTCAGTATGCTTAATTTCTCTGAGAGATTAGATAAAGTCCTGACACTATTATCTAAAAGTTTGCAACAAAATTCTCTTGGCAACAACTGAACCTAAATTTCACCTCCAAGTTTGTAAAAGGCCGACTAAGGGAAATGGTCAAGTTTTTAATGTTTGTTTCTTAGAACATTTTTTTCCCCCCGATCATTTTTCCTTGTTTTTTTCCTTTTTCCATCTTTCTTATAACCTTTAAATTATGCAAGTACTTGGGTACTGTGCCAGACAGTTTCCAGGAATGCATTTCTATCAAGATATATTTGTGAGTCTTACACAGAAAACGCTGTTTAACTGCACATATATTATGAAGCTGTGGACAGAATGTATCAGACTTCAACACCAAGCAGATATGGAAAAAATCAGTTCTGCATGAAAGCCAACAATGTTAAAGAAAAGCTGTGACCAACAAAAGAATTTCTTAATCAAAATCAGCATTTGGATATAAAATTTACAAAATTTCAATGTAGTATACTTTTTGTCACACACAGAGCTTATAAACAACTATGAATACCAGGTGAAACTGTTTGTACAATGTTATAAGTTCAGAATTTAAATAACAAGGAAAGTTGTTGCTGAGAAGGTCTTACTTGGATGATTTGGAGTATTCTGTACCCAGAATAAACCCCTGTCTGCACAAAATATGCATGCTATCAAACAACCTGGCATGCGTTGAAGTTCCAATATGTCATCATATTGATGTAACAGACAATCCTTAAGGGTGGGTAGGTTTTTTTAGGACCTCAAATAGAAGACAGTTTCCAAATACAGCATTTTTACCAGGCCTTTTACCTTACCTGTGTGAATGATCACAACTGCATATGTGAATCCCTTAACTGTAAACCCTTTAGACTGTGAAATGTTTCTGGGTGAATGTTTTACTATAATTAGTATCCTGTTTCATAAATATAAGGTTTATAAAGGTAGTCCTGTTGTGCTAAAAGGAACCTTATTGTTCCTTCCATCTAGACTGTGATTTAAACATGTTTCTATTTGGAAACTGAAACTGAAACATACATACACCTGAAAAAAATACTATTTTTTTTTTNATAAATATAAGGTTTATAAAGGTAGTCCTGTTGTGCTAAAAGGAACCTTATTGTTCCTTCCATCTAGACTGTGATTTAAACATGTTTCTATTTGGAAACTGAAACTGAAACATACATACACCTGAAAAAAAAACTTTTTTTTTTTTCGTGAAAAGGAAACATTTTATTTCATTGCTATTCTTGTTGTTTTTCTTGTTGTGTTCTTTTTAGCACAATGTCCAGCAAATGAAATCCGTACAGAATCATCAGGAGTGATCCTCAGTCCAGGTTATCCAGGCACTTATCCCAACTCTCAGACCTGTTCATGGACTATAAAAGTTGATCCAGGATATAACATCTCCATCTTTGTAGAAATGTTTCAAAGTGAAAAGCAATTTGATGAGCTGGAGGTATTTGATGGTAAGAGAGATTTAAATTCTATCTCAAGAGCAAATATTGAGTCAAGTGGAGTTTGATTTCCAAGTGTTGGTTTCATAATGCAGTTATACATCTGAAACTTAAACAATAATCCAGTATTTCTGTTACTTTTGCCTTAAATATACATCTGTTAGACAATGAAAGATTTTATAGATGTATTCAAGGCAAAGAAGCTTTTAAATTTTCTTAGGTATTGTTAGAGGAGCAGCTGTGGCATCCCTGTGAAAATCCCAGTTTCTTGGGAAACTTATGGAGGTGTCTGAAAGGAGAAGTTAACATGCTGATTTGTAATGGATCATTTCTGGTGAGGAAATATTTTTGGGGTGTAATTCCAGTTGTCGAATTTAATAAAACTATTTGAATCAAAATACGCAATTTAAGTCCAGATACCTAGTCTGCTTACTCCATAAGCATAGCAGAACCAGTGCTGGACATTGTTTGAATATACCCATATTAAAGTATTTGACTATCTGTTTCAGGACAAAAAATAGAGAAATGACAAAAACTCGGCTTCTAGACTGTTACTTATAGCAGTACCTCTCAAAGGGCCCTATTTAATTAACGGGCTATTCTTATTTTCTACTGAATTCTGAGCTTATTATCACTTGTCCTGTTCTCATTGATTGATGATAATAACTAATCCCTGATTGTTCTTTAATGTATTTTTTGTTCATTTGGAGACCATTATCATATCTTCCCTCATTAACCAAGAATATATGATAACTATGATAGAACTGATTAATATTCACTGTGGGATTTTCATAACATGGAAAATATTAAAAGGTCATATCTTTTGAGGCGTCTTGTTCTGAGTATTTTTCTTAAGTATTAGGTTTTTAATTTCTAAAATTATTAGATGTTGTTCACTTTTTAATAACAGCATCCTGAGAAAAAAATCCACAGTATTTTTCTTTAGCATATTTTTTCTTTCTTTATAATGTGTGTGTTGTTCCATGTCAGGTTAATGAACAAAATAGTCTGAAAAAAAAATCTATGAAGACTGTCTTTTCCTCCACTGTATTTTATGTTTGAAATGAAGACAATATGTAGCATGCCTGGAAATCTTGTAGTGGTCTGATCACTTTATTTTCTTTAAAAAAAAAAAAAAATAAATAAAAAAAAATCTGTTGAAACTGCTAGTGCTCCTGATGAAGATTTTTGTTTTTTTTCTTAGGCATTTAAATAATATGAAACCAGATTATCGATAATAGATCTGAGAGATTTATCATAGTCACTACATTTTTAAGCATTGTCATCTCATGACATGAAATTGCATTCTTACAAATTCATCTCTAGTGCAGCCCTACTGAAGTAATTTTTTCTACCACCTACCAGCAAACTTAAATGAGAAAGATAATGGCATATTTATGACCTCTCAACACGGTGCCATGTAGAGATTCCTGAGCTAGCTCTCAACAAGTTGATATTTAAATATGACACATTGCAGTGCCTTGCAGAGATACTTGTTTGTGTCCCTGTGGCCACATTAACAATGTGCTTTGCTAGGCTAATTAGTTCTACATCTCAGCATGATGAGTTTGTTGGGGCAGAAGTCAGTGCTGATGTGGCTATACTGTTTACTGTGATGGATATAACTCAGACTAACTCATTCAGAGCTAGCTTAGGTATTTCCCTGTTTTGCTGCATTTTGCAATAAATGTGTGTTGTATCCTGGGAGCTTGTGTGGTCCAAACCAGCATATTTTTACTTAAATTAATAAAACTTCACTGATCTGCTTTCACCAGGTAAAGATACATCAGCAAACTTTATGCAGAAACTATATAAAGATTGACAAGACAAATTAGTATTTGTTAAGGCACAGGTCCCTGACTACTTTTTGAGGCAGCTTCTGAATGTAAACTAAAATAGTGACTGCACCTAACTACATTGTAACTTATGGTGCTTCAGCAGCTGAATGATGCATCAATATTGGCATACAGTCACTGAGGCCACGCTGGCCAGCTGAGAGCAATAATCCCATTACCCTTTCCCACTTATCAGTCATACCCTTAGGAAGTCCCATCTGTATTCTAAGCCAGAGAAGCCATAATGTACCATGAGTATAATATTAAAGGCTTTTGAACTTGAAAACACTGTAATCAGCCTACTTAGGCTGAATAGCTTTCATTTAATGCAGAAAATATTCTTTGACTATTTCTTTTTTCTTCCTGAAATAAAGCAACAAAATTCTGTTATTGAAAACAGACAAAAATGTCAAATTTTACCTAATATTCAAGAGAGCATCATATGACAGGTCAACACACCAGAAGCTGAGTGTTTCTTTCCCTCTATACACAAACTCTGAAATAACAAGAAAAATCAGATTCAAGAACACCTAAGTCATGCTGCTGATTTTCCTAAGCATTATCTGAAGAGCTGCCTTCTAGTTAAGGCACAGAAACTGAAACTCAACTTCAGGAAAAACGAAATGAACTAAAATATATTGCAACATTCCCCTGATCTCCCAATAGCTAAAAAATGTGCTGTGGCATGTGGTACTGCAAACAAATTTCATGATCACTAATTAAGGAAAAATTCTCACCTCTCTGTGTGAAGTAGATTTATACTTGTAATTGTACTCTTTTAGCCCCCCCCTTTCTTTTTTTGAGAATTTTGATAGATCTATAGATACATTCTAAACTGTAACAATTGTACTAAATTTTGCAAAGCCCAGAGAGAGGCAGAGAGACACTAAATGAATTTTCATGTTCTAAAGTATGTTTTCAAGCAAAAATAGGAATTCACCTCAGCATTCCTCATCATTTATCCTACAGCGCAATCATCACACATTAGCTTCCTAATAGGAAAAACAAGCAAGCCACAAAGCATTTTGATGAGGGCATGCCGAGTAACCGGTACTTAAAACTATGATTATTTTTTCTTAGTTTCTATATGTGTTTATTATTTAGAATTTTTTTAGTAATGCTTCTTTAGTTGTAGTGTTGTCATTATGGTGACTGAACCACAGTACCTAAGAACTGGGGGGTATGATTTTCTGTGGCATGTGTAGCCTCCCTTTTGTACTTAAAATGTCCTGAACAGAAAATACTATTTTGGACTGAGGGAGGGGGGGAGAGAATGCTGACAGCAACTGTATTCAAATTTTATGTGTCATTTGATTCAGATTTTTTGTGTGTGTGTTTTCATGCAACATAAGAAGAGCTGATAAGGCTGCAGCTGCTCAAACTCAGCAAAAATGAATGAAACAGCATCTTAATTTGAAATAGTGGCTGTGGCCAAGATAATGTTGGTTGAAAGGCACAGAGAGCATATGAAAGGGAGGAGTTCAGCTCCTTGGTTTCAGGCAAAAACGTAACCTTCATATGAATGAACAAGAGGCCATTTCATTCAGAGATTGTTTTGATATATATTTTGGTCTAATTTTTTTTGTTGAATAGATTTTTTATATTGATAGCATAGATTTATTATATAACTAGGCCCTAAATCATTATTTGTGCTTCTAGAGTTTTGTTGTGGTGAAGATATATAACAACTGAGTCCAAATGAATTATGTATTGTAAATTCATAGCACTTGTACATATGTAGTTTCCACTGTGAAACTGTGATTATCTTGCATGTGACAGCGTTTTTTTATCTAATGTGTTCACTTTTTAATATGGTGGTTAAAATTATACAGCTGTACAATATCAAAGAAAGTATAGATTTGTTGCCACTCACTAGTTTGAAAAGAGCTTAAATAAATAATAGATATAAAAGGACAAGGAGTAGAAATGTAACCTTATTCAAAGTAATAATATAAGTTAACTGGAAAAAAATCCATTATTTTTCAGTGTTTATGGCAAAAAACAATCACTGGTTTGTATTTCAGTTTCTATGTACCAGGATTTTTTATTGTGCACCCTAGTGAAAATCTAAAACTGTTAATTATCTCACTGGCAATGATGTGTCAGGTTATTTACTATTCTTTCCTGTATATTCACATTCACAGCTGAGTAAAAATATAGAGGATTACTTAAACTTCTAGTACCTTAAAACTTTAATAGATTCTTTATTCATCTCTGAAGGCTCTTCTGGGCAAAGCCCTTTACTGGTTGCTTTAAGTGGAAATCATACTGGACAGCTGAATTTTACAAGCAAAATGAATCAGCTATACCTTCGCTGGTCAACTGATCATGCAACTAGCAAGAAAGGATTCAAGATCCGTTACTCAGGTAACTATTAATGATTTCCATTAAACTATACTTTGTGGTTACATATACTATTTAGCATTAAATCAGGACTTGTAATATAATGCCTGTTTCTTTGAAGATAATTTATTATGTATGTTTTGAGCATGTGTAAACATTCTATTACAAGTTCATGGTAAGTGCAGGACCTGGACTCTCTATTTTTTCCCAGTTTGCCAAAGATCTCATGATAAATACATCTCCAGTAACTAATTCTTTCTGCAACCTGCTTTCTTATCTTACCAGACCTAGAGCAAGGCCTTTTAAATGTAGTGGGATAGCCCTTAGATTTACACAGAAGTACTCAAGAGTGAGGATGTTTGATCCTGAAATGGTATCTAGCACTCCACCTGCAATTCAGTACACAGTTACTGGGTTACAATTTCCTTGAATTGCAGTTCACAGCTCTTATTCCTATGCTTTTCTTCATGTACAAATAAATGTAAAACTGAGGGTTAAAAACCCCTCAAGTGAGTCTTCAACAGGCTGCCTGTGAACCTAGTGTTGTGGTGACATGAAAATATGTAAATAGTTTATCTAAACAGTGCTAGAAAACACGTTCCTTATTAAGAAATCAATTGCCAGTATTGCAATAATGGATTATACTCTGTGTGTTGACATATTGACCCTTACTCAGTTTGCAGCCTATTTAAGTTGTTTTCACACATACATCTACAGACATATTGTTCTTAAAAGACTTGGCCTAGGGATCATTTCCATGATGTAAATAGTACATGAGAAAGAGAGAGGTGGTGATTACTTTCTGTTGTTAGCATTAGCTTTTTCTATGTTTCAACTTGATTAGTGATGTAAAGGTTATGTGTGTTAATTTTGGTGGCTATTAATTGTCAATATAAATAGAGAGAACAATATTAAGAACATTTTGGAAGAATATTTTATCAGGCAGCACATATATCCCATTTAGTCATGCTAAATGCCATTTTGGGAGATGATTTTTCATTATCAGATTATTTAGGAGAACTAAATCTGGCCACTATCAAAATAAGTACTTTTACAAATATAATATTAGCAATAAAAGGAGGGCCAAGGAGAACCTCCATCCTCTACTGGGAGAAACCTAGTGACTGAGACAGAGGAAAACAATGAGGTACTTAATGCTGCCTTTGCCTCAGACTTTAATAGTCACACCAGCCATCCTGAGGGTACCCAGTTCCCTGATTTGGATTGATGAGATGGGGAGCTGATTGAAGTTCCCATAATTCAGGAAGAAATAGTTAGCAACTTCCTGTTCCACTTAGACATATACAAGTCTATGGGGCCGAAGGGGTCGGTCTCTTCTCCCAAATAACAAGTGAGGGGATAACAAATAACAGCCTTAAGCTGTACCAGGGGAGGTTTAGATTGGATATTAAGAAAAAATTCTTCACTGAGAGGGTTATCAGATTTTGGAACAGATTTCCTAGAGAAGTAGTTGAATCACCATCCCTAGAAGCATTCAGAAAACTTATAGATGAGGTCCTCAGTGACATGTTTTAGTGGTGGTGTTGGCAGACCTGGGGTAACGATGATCTTAAAGGTCTTTTTCAACCTAGCTGGTTCCACCTTTGCGGATATGCAGAACATGTTTTGCAGTAGTGAAAAAAGTAGTCTGTCTAATTGCTAGCCTCAATTTTTCAATTATTATGGCACTAGCTTGCAACTAATAATTAAATGGAGGGACTAGAGAGATACATGCAGTCCTTATGGCTATGTTTTATGAACAAACAACTGTTTTCCTTTTTCTGCTTCACTAGCAGTCCGTGCCTGCATTTCTCTCTAAAACCTGTGTACATTTTACATGAGATTCAATGGAAATAATCAGCATGAAAGAAGAGTAACAGTGAGCAGCAGCATAAACAATCAGATTTGAATCTTAATGAGGGAAAGCAACATCACGAAAGTAGGAAAAAACAAGATCACCAAAAGGCTATTGATACCATGGCAGCTGTGACTGGGCCAGCAGGCTTCCTCATAATAAAGAACCTATCAAAATGAATTACTGCCCTCCCACAACCATCCCCTTCTCCAGCTATGCCTGTGCACAAAAATTTGCAGGTTGCAGTTTTGTCACAACTAGGTTTCATTTGTAGATACAAATTTTCTTCACTTTTAAAAAGGGCTATAAACTTTCAGAGGAATGCTTAATATTTTCTTGAGCATAAAATCTTACTTGTGTAGGTAATTTGTCTAATGATATCTGTATGTTTTCTATCTTCTGGGTTAGCCTTTTTTGGTAAATCTTAGAAGAAAAGATCTATAACTTGACAGCAGAGGGGTATTCTTTTAAAGGCTTTGACATATTATAGAGGCATGAGCGTGATTTTTATCTAAATAATATGTTTCCTAACTGCACGAACAACTAGATATTAAATGATCTCTTCCTTAATCTAGAGAGGATCTGTATAGCATAGTGAAACTAGGAGTAGAAGCATCAGTTAAAATTCCTTGCAGCTCTAGGCAAGTAATCTTTTTTTTAATTTGAAAGAGATGTAGTATGATAAAATCATTAAAATGGATACCAAAAAATACAAGGTAGAGGTATTATGTTCTGAAATACTTTATGTTTTAAATGCTTGCTTGTTGTTTTGTAGTGCAATGCTTGCTTGATTTTTTATAGTGCTTGAACTTGACTTCCTGGTGCAGCTTGGTTCCATCTAACTGTAGTTTGTTACAAATGGGGAAGATGTGCGAGTGCAGAAAGTGGAACTTGCTGAGCTCAGACCAAGAAAATCACTATGTAGAGATGGAATTTTGAAATTGCTTTGAAAGACACCTGCATGAACTTTATTCTTTCTCAATAATTTATAACCTTGCATGCACATTCAAACCCAAGCAAGCTAATATAAAAGCGTAACAAAGAAAAGATGGATTGGCTGGGTTTTTTTTCAGTAGTGGTGGAAGGAAAGAAAGTGCACTACATTACTTGGCATGCACGAAAGAGGCATAGTGATTTGAGAAGCAGAGGGGTACTTAGCTTCCTAGTTTGCAAGTTATATTACCTCTATAACACTTTTGGTGAGTCATTCAGGAGTAAATAAGGCAAGTGGTTGGCTAATTTGTAATTGCCTGCCAAAGGAATTGCCAGTATATATATACAAAAAAAACACCATAGATCTCTATCTTACATTATGTATTTGGTTTGCATGGCAAGGTTTTTGTAGGGGGGGGACTACAGGGGTGGCTACTTTGAACTGTGTCCCCTGCTAACTTCTTGTCTACTCACAGCCTACTTGCTGGTGGGGTGTTGCAAGAAGCTGAAGTGGCCTGTGTAAGCACAGCTCTGCAGTAATGAAAGCAACCCTGTATGATCTACACAAATTCAAAACACAGACCCATAATACGTATTATGAAGAAAATTAACTCAATCTTAGCAAAAGCCAGCACACCCAGGAAGGAAGGGATGGGGGGGAAGGTGTTTGAAGATTTGGTTTTGTTTTCTCATTATCCTACTCTATTTTGATTGGTAACAAATTAATTTTCTCCAAGTTGAGCCTAGGTCATGATGGTAACTGGTGAGTGATCTGTCCCTGTCTTTATCTTGACCCACCAGCCTTTTATTATATTTTCTCTCCCCTGTCCAGCTGAGGAGTGGGAGTGATAGAGCAGCTTTGGTGGGTACCTGGTGTGCAGAAAGGGTCAACCCACTACACCTTTATTCTGCTCTTGTAACTTCATGTGTTCTTGCAAGAAGCTTCACCATTTATTTCATGTTATTTTTAAACTTTTTACCTGTGGAACAACTGTTACTATTTCCTCTGTATTCCAATTTAAAAGAAAAGGCAATTGGTTGATTTGGTTTCGTCTTTATATTTTCCAGTAGCTGTTTTGAAGTGACAAGGGAATCATATGAAGAAGTTTTGTGGTTCCTAAACTTACATGGTGATTTGCTGTAGCAAATACAGCAGGAAAATCATGCAGTGGAGGTTTCTACAGTACTTTGAATCACAAGAAATATAAACAGAATCATTTATAAATGTTCATCCATCAGTAAGAACATCTGTACTATAAATAGCAAGTTATTCAGTCAGATATTTATTTTTTGATGAGGCAGACATTCACAATTATATCACTGAAGAGGGAGTACACCTTTGCAAATTTATCTTGCTGTGTTCATACTGTTTACTTGTTAGATTTAAAAATAATCTGAAAAAAAAAAAAGAATGACAGCCTGACCTTCATCTATTGCTTTCTTGAGTATTGTTCTCCTTTGTGAATATACATATTATAAATTAAAAAATAACATATGGAATATGAATTAGGAAAATGTTGTGGTAATCACAAGAGGTACGTTTAGTTTTCTTGTGTGACCTTTCCTATTTGCTTAAGCCACTATCTGATTTCTTATCCATAAAGTAAGAATGTCTAAAGTGAGACTGGTATTAAATCTTTGTGTCACTGGTTACTTAAAGAATAGTGGAACAAAGGACATAAGATCCCCAGGTAGTACGATGATTAAGACAAGTATCTGATAGGGAAGGTTGAAAGAAAGCAGTGGCCTGGGCTGTAGCATTTTATCTTTCAACAAAAAATCTAGCATATAAGCAAAGCAAAGCCAACATGGTATCTGAAGTAAAATTTTTTTGTTTATTTACCATTTCAAACATAGGGCTGTTTCAGTGAATAATTGTGTCTTCTTCATGTAAGTTTTTGGAATATTGATCAAAGACTGTGGGGAAATTAAGTCCTTTGCTGAAATAAATTCTTAGATAAAATGTCATATTATTCACTGTAAGACTGTATTGCAAAATCATTTTGGAGGTTTAGACATCCTGTTTCAAAGAATTTTCATTTGAAATTGGGAGTCATTTAATTGAGTTTCCCTTAGAGTATCTCAAACAGCAAAAATATCTCAGCATTAATGTTTAAATGTTTCAGCTTCGTGGAAGGAAGAGTATGGTCCTGCAAGTGAAAAATCAGTGTTTATCTGTGCTGTGGTCCACACATCAGTTGACTAGTGATAGGTAATTTAGCTAGGTAGTTATTACCGTGTTTGTCTTCAGTTGCAAGTGACAAATGGTCGTTGTGATTACTAGTGAGCTGAAAATGTTCATGTTACCTTGCAAAAAACTCTGGGGTTTAAGAGGCTCTGAAAAAATATGGATGCTGTGTCATTTGGAAAAGTAAATTAAATCTATAAATGTAAAGCTACATCAGGTCAGTGGAAGGACTTCATAGTTTATCACATTTTGTGGGAAAACACTGACATACCTAGATGAGAGCACCCCTGTGTCATTGCACCTATATTAGCTAAGTGTCATAAAGTTCCAGAGCAGATTCCCTCTCAAAAACTGGCTGGGAGAAAACCAGCATTTTATCCCAGTGGTCCTTCATGCGAGGCTGCAATATTTTATGTACACACTGTAGAGGTTCCTGCTTAAGCCCAGAATTTTCACTCAGCTGTAGTTTTCAGCTGTAGACAGTGGCTGTAGTTTTCAGTCTGACATTCTTCAATCACTTGCTTACACTCCAGATCTTCTGACATTTTTATTTAATTGCTTTGTGTGTGGTTCTTCAGTTAATTTTTCAATTCCTGATCCTAGGAGATGTTGTGTGTGTTTTATCCTGGACTCTAAAGGAGTTCAGTTTAGTAATTTTTAATCTGTTCTTTAAACTGCAGGTTAACAAGGGAATTCTATGGAGTCTTATCAATGTCCCTTTACTATCTAAACAGGTGTTAGTGTCTTCTAGAGTTATAAAGTAAAAATCCATCCTCAGAGTTTTAGATAATTTGCTTCAAGTGCTCTCCTTCTTTTCAGGCTAAGTGTAGTTTAGACATAATATATCGTTTGAGAATCAGCCTTTTCTATTTGTATGTCACTGTCTTTGCAGCACAAAAATACTGTGACCTCTGGCAGGGTGTTTACACTGGGTTTATTTATTTATTTCAGTTTTTTTTCTGAACATCACTTAGTTCACTACAGAGCTCAAACTATGCCTTTGGACTCTGGGCATTGTTGACTGTTACAACATAAGCAGCAATTATGACTGATAGATTTACCCTGTGGCTCCAAGGAATTTTTCAGTACTCACAACTTCCTTGGGCAACCCATTCCAGTGCTTCACCACCCTAACAGGAAGGAATTTCTTCCTTATATCCAATCTAAACTTTCTGTTTAAGTTTGAACCCTTTACCCCTTCTCCTGTCACTACAGTCTCTAATGAAGAGTCCCTCCACAGCATCCCTATATGCTTGCGACCCAGGTGCAGGACCTTGTATTTGGCATGGTTAAACATCATGAGGTTGGCATCAGCCCACCTCATAAGCATGTCAAGGTTCCTCTGGATGGCATTCCTTCCCTCCAGTGTATCCACCCAACCACACATCTTGGTGTCATTGGCTAACTTTCTGAGGGCGCACTCAATCCCACTGTCCATGTCATGGACAAAGATGTTGAACAAGACTGGTCCCATCACGGGTCCTTGAGGGACACCACTCATCACTGGTTTCCAGCCAGACACTGAGCCATTGACCACAACTTTGTGTGAGGCCATCCAGCCAGTTTTTTATCCACCGAGTAGTCCATCTATCAAATTGATGCCTCTCCAAGTTAGACACAAGGATGACGTGTGGGACAGTGTCAAACGCTTTGCACAAGTCCAGGTAGATGATGTCAACTGCTCTACCCCTGTCCATCAGTTCCGTAGCCCCATCGTAGAAGGCCACCAAATAGTCCTGATTAAATGGTTATTGGGGAAAAAAAGAACAAAAAGGCATAGAAGCTGCTATACAAGAACACAGCATGTGTTCTACACATACTTTCCACTACTTAAACTTTTCCCTGGTGCTACATTCATGCTTCCATGGCTCCTTGGGAACCCAAGATCAATGGATTCATTTTGTTGTTTGTGTTTTCATTTCAAAACTGAAGTGCATTCTATCTTACTTGAGATACAGTGCAAATTCAGCATTTAATAAGATGCACTCACTGAAGTTACATGCTTTTGCTACCAAATTAATGCAATTATTGTGATATCATTTGGCAAACCTGAACATAAAATATTATAAATTTTATTCTGAAAAAAAATGCATCTGATGAATCAATCTATTGTGCTTTGTCTTGCAAATTTTTAACATATTTGGCAGAGTGTTTCATTTTTTACTTAGATGTCTAAGTGCACTGGATTATTTTAATAAAACTGTTCATAATTGGCTTTATGTAGTGTGTAGCTCAAAGAACAGTTTTATATTTATAAATTTACCAAATTTGTTTGCTAAGTGTGAATAAACTTACTGAGCCATCTATGTGATGTGATTGCATCTTCTTCGTGAACAGTGACATAAAATGGTTTGAGATTACAAACTTTGTTTTTTGAAGTTCAAATCTTCACTTAGGGGTCCAAATGTAATATGATAGATTCTGTACTAATTTTAATAGTATTCAGAGTCTAAACTTAAACAATGTGAACTGTGTACATTGTGTTCTATGTGTTTTTAATAATGTCCTTTCTTTTGGCATTTAGCTCCCTATTGCAGCTTAAATCCTATCTTGAGGAATGGTGGAATTGTAAATAAAACAGGTGGTCGTGCTGGAAGTAAAGTTCGCTATTACTGTAAACCTGGGTATAGAATGATTGGTCACAATAATGCAACATGTAGGCGTCACCAAAATGGCATGTATCAGTGGGATTCCCCTGTGCCAATCTGCCAAGGTAAGATAATGTTTTCTTGTTGCATATGCGTGTATAACTTCATTGCAAAGAATATTTTATAAAACAAAGGTACAGCATTGCCAAACATTGCTGTATACCAATAGACATATTGTCATCATGATTTTGTTCAAATACATATTGACCTGGATATTTAATGTTTGCAGAGCTGAAGTATTAAGTAGATTAATGCAGTAAAATACAGACCAAATAAAAAATGTTTTCAGTACTTTCTTATTTAGTAAAATCCATATCTCTAAACAGTCCACATATCATACTACTGTTGTATTACAAAGCATTTTATAAAAATTCAGTAGTCTTCAGGCATTAACTTGATTTAGAAAATAACTCCATAAGCAGTACTTTAAAGACAAATTGTAACTTCTGATTTTTTTTTGTATTCTGGAATTAAGCAGGATCTATTTCAGCATCTAGCATTTAGCATCTGTTAAAAGTAGTTACTATTTGTCAAATATTTAGAATTTCCCCTGTACCAAAAGCCACACACAAACTACAGAGGAGTAACATGAAGTAGTACAAAGCAGTTAAACATGGTTCGTTTTAGTTAGAAATGCTTTTTCACACATTATTCACTAAACAGTTAGAGGAGACAAGATCAGGAATGTGGGGGAGAGGGGAAAGACTGCAAATTGTGTCCATATCATGTATGGCCAATTCTAATAGGACTTCATTTTTGTCTGCTTCTAGTCTGCTTTGCTTGTAGGAAGAAATGGTAGTAACATTCATCCTTAAGATTTGTTGAAACTTCCTTGGTTAAAACCTCTGATTAGGTATTCCTAACTTTGCAAGACATTATCAGCAGTGCCTCATGTCTTCTTCAGGGAAAGTATTTTGCTGGAGGCTTCATCAAGGATGATTCAGATATTTCCAAAAACAATCTAAGGCAGAAATTCTATTTTGTATTTGTACATTTTTAAAAAAAAAAGGTCAACTAAGATTTGACATGATGCTCGTTATTTGCAGGAAAAGTAAAGAGCTGCTGAAATTTGCCTACCTCTGAAGAATTTGAAGTACAGTTCACATCTTTTATACAGATTAATTTGGTAGTGAAGTACTTCTTTAGGCTGAGTGTTTTCTGCCTGGATGGGCCATGTGTCTACAACCCTACTAGTACTAGAGAAGCTCAGGCTAGCATTGTACCATAAGCAGGTTCTGTGTATCCATGTTTCCAGACTCCAGGATGTCTTATAATCATATATGCCATAATGTGTATGATACTACTTGACCTTTCTAAAGGTCACCAAATCATGTGAGAATCTGTGCATGATCTGGGTGCAATGTAAGTTTAGGGGCAAGTGTTGCTTTGGGACATTTTAGGTGCAGTTTGTGGAGCTGGCATAGGAACTGAAAGCTCACAGACATTTTCCACTAAAGAACCCAGAATGATGGTGTCTCCTACAGCTTGGCAAGAAGATTGGGAAAGTGGAGGATGCAATTCTGTTAAAGATAGAGTAAATTCAAGCATTTGTGTGTGAACTCAAGTTCTGATCAATTTACTTTAATGTAGAAGTCTAGTCATTTGAGGTGCCTTAGGACTTGGTGTCATAAACTTTAGGACCCCCTGTATCATACTTTTCAAGCAGAATTTAAGATCTCCTGATTCCTCAGCTGTTAGGAACTATATGTAAATTTAACCTTTATCTTTTGACTGCTTATCCATCCAGACTACAGTAACCTGCAGCTACTACTACTATCACTCTTATGTGACCAAACAGCAGATGTTTTTATGATGAAAATATGATATTCCATTGCTTTAGGATCATTATAAAAATAGCGCAGTCTTTTTTTTTCCCTTAGTTTCTCTCCACTTTTTTTTAGAATAGTCTAATTTTTACATTTCTAATGGCTAAGTCTTATTTACATTTCTAAGGTTTAATTATTTTCTTTTACATTTCTAAGGCTTACATCTTATGTTTATTGTTAATACCTATGGCAGAGAAAAGCTTACAATTTGCCATTCTAACGTTGACACTATACCTAAACATAATGAGGTATGTGAAAAAATCTGAATAATCAGAGAACAGTTCTTCGAACAATTAAAAAAAATAAAACAGTCCCCAGTTTTAAGGGAAGAATGTAATAAATCAGAGAAAGTGAGAGGAAAAATGTACAGACATTCACAGGACTTGACATGAGGTCCCAGAACCTGATCATGGATAACCAGAGGACAAAGAGTTGCAAAAAGCGATAAATTTTGAAGAAAAATTAAGCAGACTCAATAAAATCATAAAATATTTCAGACATTGTGTTTCTTATTATTTTATCACTATGTTGAAAAACTAACTGGAAAATTTTAGCAATGCAGCATATTCAAAAATAATTTTTTTTCTTTAATTTTAAGTCGTATTTATGATTTCAGTAGTATATGTGGCTGTGGGCATGTAGATATCTGTTAGCAGTAGGGGGAAAATGTATTTGGGAGATAGGAAGAGAGTTTAAACTTCACTAGAAGTTTCTTACTGATTTAGGATTCCTCAATTTTAATATGTCACTTTACAACTCTGACACAATTATTCAAACTTCTGTGTGTGGATGAAACATCTATTTTTTCAATAAACTCTGAAATGGAAAGCATGTTTCTAAATTTATTTAGTGCCTGTTATCAAAATACATGCGTTCTCTTTGAAAATTAATCAAAATTACACATCTGGTCCAGCTCATGGATTTCATTATATATTGTTGCAAATGAAAATGCTTTTAATTAAGTCTAGTTTCTATAAAACCAGTTCTGCAGCATTATATTTGTAATTGATAACTTGACTGTATCAGAATTAATGTTTGAAATCAAATTTGATTTTGTTATTAGAAAAGAGGAGTGATTTTGCATATTTAATGTAACAATTACTATTTTAATATGAACACATATCTAATAGAGATTGATCTGATAGGGTCAGAAGATATTTATCAATTCAGCCTTCTCAGTGCAAACGCATGTAATAATGTCCTGGACAATGCATAAGGAACTTTACTCCTATCTAGGAAATTAGAATTAACTGTTTTCTATTTGTGAAGGAAAAAGAGAAATATGAGTCATGCTACATCCAAAATATGCGGAGAAAGTAGGCAGAGAAAATAGCAATTCTTAAACAATAGCAGTAGATAGCTGGTGAGAGGAAATAGGTGCCAGTAATTACTCTGGCAACCATATATCTCACCTTAACCACTGCTTAGTTTGTATCTGGATGCCCATGCAGGGAGTGAGTAAGAAAAGAAGGCCGAGGCTCAGGGATGAATAGATGATAAAATAAGAGAAAATGTTTGCAAGAGAAGCTTGCAAAAACTAAGGAAAACTAAGACAGTTATCAGGGTCAATATAGATCAGGAGTGCTGGCTTGCAGATATCTGGAGACAAAGTTTGTTCCAGGACCATAACTTAATTCTGTCTGCCTCATCAGAAGACTGATGAAATTTATTTAGCAGGCTTAAAAATAGCCATTTGTAGTTTGCATAAGAGCCATGAGTCTGGAACCACCAAAGTGCTTTTTCATAAAATGAGCTATTTGGTGTGTTTTACCTTTTTGACAAATGTTATTATGCAGAAAATGTTCCTCTTAGCACCAAGTCTTAATATCAAAATGCAAGGTAAGTAGCACACTTCAGGAATTGCAAATCCCAGTTTCCTCTTAGAAGGTATTCTAAACATATGATCATATTTCAAAGTAGAAAACAGTAAAAGAAATATAGTACTTTAGACTAAATAAAAAGGAGTTTGAGGGAAAACCTGCTAACAATCTCCTAATATGTTAAGGTAGCTCCAAAGATGAATAAAGTAATTATCTATGCCCTTTCTAGATAGAGGAGTTACAGCTAACTTTACTTCTATAGGATCTTCAGTTTGACTTTATTTTTTATTCTTTTCTGATGGAAAAACATTGGAATAGATTGTCTGTGGAGAACATGGAATTTTCATCATTGGAGGTCTTTCAAGAGCAAATTAGATGAACATTGCTCAGTTTTGGCTTGATAGGAAAATAGACCAAATGACAATTCATAACTGGTTTTTACATCCACAGCATTGTTTTCTGTTTCTTTGTTATTTCTGTATGTAACCAAGTTAGAGAATACTGTGAGGGTGGTGAGGCACTGGAACAGGTTGCCTGAGGAAGTGGTAAATGTTCCATCCTTGGCAATATTCAAGGCCAGGTTGAACAGAGACTTGGGCAACATGGTCTAGTGTGAGGTGTCCCTGCCCATGGCAGGGGGTGTGGAACTAGAAAATCTTAAGGTCCTTTCTAACCCTAATTATTCTATGATTCTGTGATAATTAGGATTTCTGTGGCATTGCTCTCCCTAGTATTTCTGACTGGATATCATAGATAAAACCTGCTGTTCTGGTTTTGGCTAGGATAGAGTTAATTTTTCTCCTAGTAGCTGGTGCAGTGCTGTGTTTGGGCTTTTGGCTGAGGACAATGCTTTTAGTTGTTGTGAAGTAGTACTTACCCAGATTAAGGACTTTTCAGTGTCTCATGCTCTGCCAGTGAGGGGGGGCACAAGAAACCAGGAGGAAGGAGAGACAGGACACCTGACCCAAAGCAGCCAAAGGGATATTCCATACCACAGCACGTCATGCCCAGTATATAAACTGGAGGGAGTTACCTGAAAGGGCCAAATTGCTGCTCGGGTCAGGCTGGATATCAATCAGCAGGTGATTAACAATAGTATTGTGCATCACTTGTGTTTATTGGGTTTTATACATCTCTCTCTTTTTCCTATTATTCCTATTGTTATTAAAACTTACATTATTTTACTTGTTAAACTGTCCTTATGGCAGATTTTACCTTTTTCCAGTTCTCCTCCCCATCCTATCAGGGTGACAGGCATGAAGGAGAGTTGATGGCTGTGGTTAAACCACAAAACCAGCATGGATTTTGTTATGAAACCAACTTTTACTGACTTCTCTGTTGCTACCTTTAAGTTTAGGGCATTTAAATGTTTTTCTCAGCCCTATGTTCAGTGCCAGAAACAGGTCACTAAATGACAAATGCTTTTGCATTAAATTTAAGGATTTTCCAGTTTTATGGAAACAAACTCAATGTCTGACTGTAATTTAGACTACAACTTTTATGCATGCAGTGAATTTGCATGCTTTAAATATATCTTAATGCTATACCCATAAACTTTATATTTACTGGTTTTGGTAAGAAATAAATTCCGGTAGCACATGTGGAACATTTAAGAGCAACTAAAACTGCATCTCAGTTTCTAGACAGTAAAAGGCTTTATACTCGTATTGATTGCCTGCTGTTTGGAAGAAGTACATTTTTTCTGCTGTGCAAGAAAATAGAGACAATTAATGTTACATAATTTTCACATGCTAAATGCATGTGTCCCAGATGGAACCTGGCCATCTCATCTAATCATTGACCTAAGAAGCATGTTGACAGTTCCTCAAGTCAGATTTTCTGACACCATTCTTTACC
This sequence comes from Agapornis roseicollis, assembly GCA_002631895.1. Lineage (NCBI taxonomy): Eukaryota > Metazoa > Chordata > Aves > Psittaciformes > Psittacidae > Agapornis > Agapornis roseicollis. Next base: position 93,020 of record NDXB01009554.1, read on the forward strand.
ATTTTATAGTTATATGGCAAGCTGTGAGATTCAAAATACTTGGATGTGGGACAGTAGTGACATTGTTTCCACTGCCCAAAGACAGTACACCATTTCAGTCAGTTTATTTCAGCTAGCTTTACTTCAAATGTCAAAGTACTTGCTGTTGAATGAAACTTGCTATTTAATGTGTTAATATGTTTTGCTTGGACACTACTGTTCTAAAATCCATTAGCAGCCTCATAAAAACAGTAGTAATAAGATTATTCCTTTCCAATCCCAGTTGCTGGGGAAGAAACAAACAACAAATAAACAGATAGACTCTAACAGGAACAGTGCCAGAATACCAACTGTTTTTATGATTAGTAGCTAAAGCAGCAGTGAGAATAATCTCACAGTACTGCAGTACAAGATGCAGCAGCAGCAGAGGAATGACAGATACTAGAGGACTGAGGACAGATAAGCATAAATTTTTGAGGTGCTTTGGCACACCTGACATTGCATCAGAACTGACATAGCTGATAAGCTGACTTAGGTGTGCCCTGGGCATTGCACATTGCTTTTTCTTTAAGCTAACTTGCACGTAAGAGCTACTCAGTCCAGAACTATCCATTAGTTTCTAGAAAGGTTATTGCTAGAGGTGAAGAGTAAATGCTGACAGAATTGTTTGCTTCTAACATGAACTAAAGAGATCTGGGTTTTTGTTTATTTTCAAATGACAGTAAATTGTTAGTGCTGTTTTTTGAAGTTAATTCATGTTTGAAATATTTAGAGAGAACTAGAATAAGGGCCATCTTTATGTACAGATGCACACATACATGAATGGGTAAATATACTAATAGTTTTTTTGAAAATTAAAATTTTATTTATATACAGTTAAATGTATGCGCACTTAACACAGAGATTGTTGATTTGATATCAGAAAGGAGAGCTGAAAAGTTGACAAGAAGTTAAAACTTAACCCAGTTACATTCTACATCAAGCATTCAGACACACTGGCACAAAACAGAACTGAGAGGCTTGTTAGGGCAGGGAGGGGCATAGTGCAAGGCTCTGGAGACACTGAGACATTTCACAGAAAACATGACTGGAAATGGAGAATGCATTGGCATTTTTTGATGTAGTGAAAGAGAGTGAATTTAACCTTCTGACAATTCAGGATGCAAACAAATATTTTGCAAGTGTAAAATTCTGCTTATAGGACAGATGGTCAGAGTTGGTTCCAGTGGTAGGTAAAGGATTAAATTGGTTGTTAAGGGAATAGAAAGGGCATTGAATCAGATGTAGCTCTGCTGCCTATTTTGAGTACACCAAAGCCCTGAAGAGCTATCACTCCTGCTGTGGTCACCATGTGGGGAATGACTCCTAATACAAAGACTTGCTCTCACAACCAGCAAAACTTGTTTTTGCCCTTCACTGTATCTAGTACCATTAAAAGCAGTATGCATGGGTCTCCAGAGTCCCTTCCTTATCACCTTTCTCTCCCTTCTCTCTCCCACCACTACCCCTTCCAGAGGCAGGGAGCTAAGCCATTGCTGAGGAAAAAGCACTCTGTGTTGATAAGGCAAGAGAAGCACTGATTAGGGTGCAAGAAGTTGTGTTACAAAGGAAGCAGTTTATTTCAGAACAGTCACAGAATCACAGAATCCTAAGGGTTGGACGGGACCTCAAAAGATCATCCAGTCCAACCCTCCTGCAAGAGCAGGGTAACCTAAATTACATCACACAGGAACTTGTCCAGGTGGGTCTTGAATATCTCCAATGTAGGAGACTCCACAACCCCCCTGGGCAACCTGTTCCAGTGCTCTGGCACTCTCACAGTAAAGAAGTTTTTCCTGATGTTCACATGGAACCTTCTATGCTCCATTCCTACAGTTCTGCTTCTATCAGCAATTTGACACATTCCAGATAGAAGCAAAAGAAATGAACTAACCATTTATCACTTTATAATGCTTTCCTCTCCTCATTATAATCATATGCAAAGTACTGTGTTGTATTTAATTTAAATGCATCAAATGTGACAACTTGGTAATATTGAAAACAAACTTGAGAGTTGTGTTTATGGTACCATGATGATGTGTTTTTAAATTAATCATACACATTGAATTGAGTAAATGGTAATAAAAATTAGATTTATTTTTTTAATACTTATTTTAACCTCTTTTTAACATATTTCAGACAAAGGCTATTATTTCTTCTTTTGAAATATATTGACTTTATTTAAATAATAAATCTTCACAGTGTCAAGGGGAAAGGAAGAAATATCCAAAGGACTTTTTTAATTGCTAAAATGAATTGTTTCTTAAAATTGACTATATATATGGAAAAGACATTTTCATTTACAAAACTCCACTTCTTAGTGGTAAATATTTAGAAATGAAAACTTCAAAGCTGTGATTTATTCAGTGTATTTACAGTAAAACTATAAACTGGATGCCAAACTCAAAGCATCTAGCGATTCTGTATGCAAATTTCTAAATATATATTAACTGTAAAAATGTGATGGGTTCTCCACTCCAAGTTGCCATTTTGAAGAAAATAATATCCTTTCGAAGAAAATGATACTATGACTTTTCCTTCAGAAGTGCTATGGGGCAGATATAAAATCTTTACCAACATTGCTGACTTGCTCAAGTACCTAGAGTTAGTAACTGCATAAATAATTATTCTAAAATAAACAGCATTAAAAGATTTTTTTAAAAAAAAGTATTCTGAAGACTTGTCTTCTTTATATTATCAAAATCAGGGGAACTGAGAAGTGAGATGGCAGAAGCTAATTCTGCCCTGAAGTTCTCTCCAAAAAGTGACTGAAATAGATATTTTGTGATTGTACTCCACCATAAAATTGTATATGATGAGATACTTTAAAATTAACTAAGCTCTGGTAGAAGAAATAAATAAATAAGAAAAAAAAAATAAAAACCTAGATGCCATGCAATCTTCACTAAATTGACAACAAATTAAATTTTATGAGCTTGAAAGAATAACTGCTTTTCTGGAGATAAATTCTGAAGGAGAAAAAAGAAAAAGTGAAAATAATTCAGTAGGAATTTCCTTCATGATGTGAAAAATGAATAAGCCTGAATTCACATAATATTTAGCATTCTGAAGTGAATTAGTCAAGTAAGTAAACAAGTGTTTAGATATTTGAATAATGTCCTTACCATCAGTGGAACTTTTCCCTGACTAGTCAGTTAGCTGTTTTTCTCATCAGGCAAAAAATGTTATATTGAATTCTTAAATAACACTGTTTTGTAATTATAGATCAAACATATACAGAGGTGTTTTTTATAGTAGTACAGGAATGAAAGAAACCCAGAGAGAATGGGAACAGACTATTAGCATTTAAGAATTTTTCCAGTTCATTGGTTCTTGAACCAAATCACTTTGGACACTTTCTTGAATTTTTTCTCTTAGCAACTAGGGAATCCTAATTGCTGTTATCTTATGTTGAAATTTCTGTCTCTACAGTAACCATATTAAACAAGATAATGATTTACAAAATGTTGTCTATGTTAGATGCACTTCAAAGTGTTTTTCAATGTTTTCAATACTGTTACATTTATTGGAATGTTGCACATGCTATGGAAAATTAATTTTAGTTGTTATTAACAAATTATGTCAAAATTACTGATCTGTTTCTTATTTCAGTGGGATAATATTAATAAAAAATACATGAAGAAATGCTAATTTTTTATCTTTTCTTTCATTTCAGCTGTATCTTGTGGTATTCCTGACTCCCCTGGGAATGGTTCAGTTATAGGTAATGAATTCACTTTGGGCAGTAGATTGATATATGAATGTAATGAGGGCTTCAAGCTAGAATCTAGTCAACAGGCAACTGCAGTGTGTCAAGAAGATGGATCATGGAGCAACAAAGGGAGGCCACCTGTTTGTAAATGTAAGTGGGCATGCATTTCTCAAGCATATTTTCCTTGAACTTTCTCATCTGCTGATGATGTTTACGTTCTCTGTGTATACGTGCCCTGAACTTGCCATCAGGAACATACAATCATTAAGTAAAGCAGAAGCCTATGCATTTGCTTAATAGAAAAAAACAAAACAAAACAAAACAAAAACCAAAAAACCAAAAGACAAACAAAAAAAAAAATAACCACAAAAAAACCCACAAACCAAAGACAAACCTTGTTTATATTCTTAAAAAACCCTGAATTAAAATTATTAGATAATTCAATTTCATATATATTTTCTTCTTATGAATAATGTGCTCTTCTCCATTTTCACAATAATGGTTACAAGCACCAATTTATTTTAGTATAGCTTCTGAATAAAAGCAAAAACTATTTCTTAAAATACTGCTAGTGTAGATAATTAACCTGGATAGGAGTCCAGCATCCCAAGACTTTCCTCACTGAGGCCATCCCTGCACTCCCCCCACCAACACCTTGACTTCTGCACCCAGTACTCTGAGTCACCTTTTCTGTAGAGATGGCTGTCTTGCTGTGATTCACTGTCACTCTTTTCTTCATGCTTTCTGGAGCAGTGATTCTCATTACTATCCTCTGGACTACCTCTAATTGGTCTACACCTTTCTTGAAGGACAGTGCCTAAAACTGTACAGAGCAGTTCCACAGAGTTCATAAGAAATATTACTCAAAAGCAGCAGTGATCACGCAGACATGCTCTGAATTCAGAGCCTTGTGCCAAGGGAAGGCAGTGCTCCAGTGTATTGAGCTGAACTTCATTCTCTCAGAAAAAAAAAAAAAAAAAAAAAAAAAA
>NDXB01009555.1:0-42314 GCA_002631895.1 Agapornis roseicollis
AAGAAAGGGGGGTTGAGTGAGTGAACGAGCTGCGTGGTTGGTTGGGTTTAAACCATGACACCCAGGGAGGTGGTGGCTGCCCCATCCCTGGAATTGTTCAAGGCCAGGTTGGATGGGACTTTGAGCAACCTGGTTTAATGGAAGGTGTCCCTGCCCAGGGCAGAGCAGTTGGAACCGGGTGATCTTTAGTCCCTCCAACCCAAACCATCCTGTTATTCTGTGGTCTTTTCATTTGCTTAAATCTCTAACATCTGTGAAATCTCTCCATGTTACACATGTAACCCTGTATTTGGCTTTCTACATGATTCCCTGACAGTAACCTTGAAGACATAGACTGTTCAAGCACTAGTTTGACACTACCGAAAGAGGAGTTAAATTTAACCAACTAGAACTAGATTTTCCTAGATTTCTGGTTCTTTGAATAAAGGGGTCCTTAAGTAGTTTTTGAATGCAAGCTAGCAGAAGGCCTGACCTTGGCAGGGATTTCCTGACTGCTTATCGGGCACCAAAAGTTATTAAATGGAGGTGCATAATTCTGAGAATCAAAAGTCTGGAAAAGCACTTTGGTATGTTGACTATTTAATAGCTGACTTCAAAGCAAAAGGTATCAGTTGATGTACAATGTGAAGAGTGGAAAAGGTACCTAAAAATGCACAAAAAACCCTCAAACCAAGCACATAAAATTGCATATAAAAAAATCATAATAATTCAAAATAACATTATGTATTTAACATGTTTCCAATGGGAAATTATCCCAATTTATCCTAATAAACTTCTGAAATAAAATTTATTTTTAAAATTACAGTGCTTGAGGAGGGAGGCTATTCTTGGTATAAGTTCAAGATATTCTGAAAATGCTTATAAGAGGAAAAAGTGTTGTATTTTGAGTTGCAATGACACTTTTTAGGTGTCTTATTCTAGTTGTAAAATAGTAAATTATTTCACAGCACATTTGACTGCATGTTCAGTTAAATAAATATAATTTGTCATTAAAACAATTCAAAGTGTTTCCCAGCTCTAATAATAATTTTGAGCTATGACATTGCTATTTAATTATTTTGTCTACTGGATGATTTCACTCTGTATAAATTAACTCTCTACAAAAACTTTATTTTTGAAATATCTGTAAGAGAAGCAGCAGATGACTGAGGTAGGAAGAAATATTGCAACCTAAGGGAAGGCTGTGGAAGTCAGGTAATCCAAGGAGAGTGATATTCAAAATTATAAAGATCAGAGATTGTGTGTCAGTTAAGAAAGTCTAGGCTTTTTTGCAGTCCTGGTTACTGTGCCTTCTGATAGGAAGACAATAAGTGGTTTAATAATAATAATAGAGTTAATAGCAGAATTAATAAAAATAACATAAATATAAATATTTATACATTAGTGTAATATTTCATCATAATAACAGATTTTTATCTTGAGCATTTCTTCATTTAGCATCTTATTTCAGTAGGTGTAGGAGAGGTGTTGGTTTAGGTTATTTGTTATACCTAAGGCGGTGAAAAAAGTTCTGAACAAAAGTGGAACAGAAATAAATATGGAATAAAAATGTAAAATGCAATAATTTACTGAGAATGAGTTTGTGGTGAGACTTTTAAAATTTACAGAATGCTTTAGAAGGCTTTTTTCCAAGTATATTCATTCTGATGATCTCATTCTGACCCAGAATTTTGAAGGGGAAGTAATTGGTTCTGGAGATAAGTTCAATGTCTTCTATCTGTAAGGTACTCAGGAGCTTCATGTGGTTCATTTATAATGTGCGTGTATCTCTGTGGACAATGATTAGCCTGTCCTTTAGTATTCACAAAATATATACATGTGGATTCCCTATGTGCTAAAGAACAAAGAAGGATAGAAGGAACTATGTAAAACAGAGAAAGACACTAGCTAGTAGGACTTATATTGACAACTAGAATTATAAGTTTTAAGAGATCCTGTTTTATAGCAATGACATTCTTAATAACGAGTTATTCTGGAGATATGCCACACTTCATTATTTTTTTTTTTTTCCTTTTAACAACTTTCATTGTAATTCCAGGTCCTGAACTTCACATGTTAAGAGATTGCTGTAAGAAATAATTTTGCTGGAAGTCCCCCATGCAGTTCTAAAATGTTACCAAATCAATATCTGCATGGTTCATCAAAATGTGTAACACCTTGGTGTTGCATGATCTTTTTTACCAGCACTCTGGTGACCTTTATTGGACACCTAAATCAGTATTCCTCAAAACCAACTTGATATATATGTGACCAGCTGAAATTCAGACACATTGACTGCTTATATATCACATTAACATGTATTTTATCTGGGGAAGAACATCTCTTACATATTGTCCTGGGTTCAGCAATAGCAGTCAATTTTTCGCCTTCTTAGTAGCTGGTGCAGCTGTGTTTTGACTCAACTTGGGAACAAAACTGACAGCAGGGGTGTTTTTAGTTACTGCTTGAATGTTTTGTTCTGACCAAGGACTTTGTGAGCCTCATGCTCTGCCAGGGAGGAGGGGANGACAGCAGGGTTTAGTTACTGCTTGAATGTTTTGTTCTGACCAAGGACTTTGTGAGCCTCATGCTCTGCCAGGGAGGAGGGGAGGCTGGGAGGAAGCAGGGACAGGACACCTGACCCAAACTGACCAAAGAGGTATTCCATACCATAACATGTCATGGCCAGGATATAACTGGGAGTGCTCCGGAAGGGTGAGTGCTCTCTGGGGTGTTAGAGGAGGGATTCAGTTGGTGGTTGGTGGGGTGTTGTGAGTTATCTGTTGGTGGTTGGTGAGATGCTGTATTCTTTTCCCTTGTTATTTCCTTTATCATTAATATTATTGGTGGTAGCGGAGGTGATTTGTGTTATACCTTAGTTACTAAACTGTTCTTATCTCAACCTGTGGGAATTGCATTTTTTTGATGCTCCTCCCTATCCCTCTGGAAGCAGGGGAGGACAAGAAAGGGGGATTGAGTGAGTGAACGAGATGCGTGGCTGGGTTTAAACCACGACACATATCAACATAGACATGTGTGCTGCGTACACATTGTGTATTTCACCTTAACATTGCAAAGTTAAAAATCTAACGTTTACAAAACTATTATCTAGAAATGCTTCAAACTTCTGAGTCCTCTATAGAAAACACGGGGATATTTTTTGATTAACTTCTACACAACAGGGTACTTCACATGCACAGCCTCCTTGAGTCATACTCTTTAATTGGAGATCGTTCTTCAGTATTTGATGAAGAAAGAGCATTTGATTTTCCTCTCGCATCTTACTGTATGCTGCATACTGTCACCTGATGTCTTGTAATATATCTAGCCCAGATTCAAATATAAAATTTTGTGTGATTGGCTACAGGCCATAACAACAAGTCTACACATAGAACAAGGAGTAATGGTTTTAAACTAAAAGAGGGTAAATTCAGACTAGATAGAAGGAATATACTTTCTATAGTCAGGCTGGAGCAGGCTGCCCAGAGAGGTGGTGGCTGCCCCATCCCTGACATTCAAGGTGAGGTTGGATGGGGCTCTGAGCAACCTGATCTAGTTGAAGATTCCATTGCTCATTACAGGGCATGGTTGGACTAAGTGACCTTTAAAGGTCCCTTCTAACCCAAGCTATTCTACTATTGTATGGTTTTCAAAGTTGGCTGTTTCAGTTTTCACTTTAAACTCAATATAGTCTTATGATTAATGAATGAATATTGAGGTGTTCTGATGCTGCTGGAGAAAGTGGAATCTAAAGTTTGTGGTGTGTGAGTGGCTGCTCAAGTTGTAGATGCTACACCTACACACCTCTGGCAATTACGGCTCCATTTTTTTAATGGAACTATTACATATTCTCTGCCACAAGTGATGGTCTAAATTCTGGCATAGTTCCCAACAAGAGTATTTCCACAGAACTCTTCTTCGTTATGTTGACAGCAATTAGCTTTTTGCCACTAGGGGAAATAAGGTTGCTTACGGTAAGAACTTCAGTATGAATTTAAATTACTGTTTGTAAAGGAACTTGATTTTGTATATTAATTATAGATCCACATATTTCAATGTATTAAAGATCATTTTCTGCATCAAATCTACTTTCACCTTTGGACTTCAGTCAACCTTATAAACTTCAGTTGACCTTATAATTGACAGTTTCTGGTAGAAAAGATGGTTTCTGCGCATAATTTATTCAACATCAGATGCAATGGAGAGCAGGATTGTCTTTCTGATCCTTTCAGACTTTGCAGCTTCATTATCTTTGTGATCTCTCATGTAAGTAAAAGCTTGACTAGCTGCAGTAGAATAATTCAACTCTGAAGAGTGCTGCAGGTGGGGATTTGAGGCGTTGACCTCGTCACCATCAAATCTACAGTTCAAGAATACATTTTGTGGAGGAGTATTCTCTTGAATTGGTCTAAAATGACCACTTTAGGATTGCACCAACTTTTTTCCTTGTTTTATACAACTAGAAAAGCTATAAAGTACAATTTGATCAGTCTTAAGTGTACAGATTTTGATTACGAACATCTTAATTGAATCTCCATTAAATTGCTTCTGTCCTCACCATCTAATTCTCATAGTTAAAATCTCCTGGCATATGTAAAATCTGCATTGTAAAAAATTTTCTGCAGATATATCATGAAGTAACTCTGCCATAAAGGTTATATTGAGCTTTTCAATTAAAGCAGACATAAATGTCTCTATTTCACACTTTAATGATCAAATGTAATCTTCAGAGTTTCTAATACCCATTAAATTTTTCTGAAATGTTTATAGGCTAAAACAAACTGTTCCATTAGTAGCAGAACTAATGAAAATACTTTCCTATTGTCACCAGTGCTTGTACACCAGCCCACGTTTGTATATTTTGTCGTGCAACCACCACAGTAGGCAGTGTAGTTGGTCTGAAGCTGTGCACCTGCATAATAGATAAAAGATTTTTTTTTCCTTTCTGTATGGTGGCTGCTGCCTCTTAGAACAGATTTGAACTGAGCTCTGACTTTTCCATTATGAAGGGAATAAATACCATATTTCTCTTCTCCCTAGAAGAAAAGATCTAGTGGAAAAAATATATATGATAATAATTAAAAAAAACCAAACCAAACCACAAAACAATTTTAATATCCTTAAAACTTTGTCTACTTTCAAATGTGAATGAAATCAATGTATTGAGGGGAATAGTAACAGACAATAATCACTTGAGTTTTATTTTTAGGAAAGCTCTGATATGCTCTATAAAATTAGTGAATTGAGAGGATATTTGGTTTCAAATGCACCTTTAAGGGCATCATTTTACTTGAAAGATATGCTAAGAATTCCTAAGTTAAAGTCCTAGCTATACAGAGCCTGGTGAAAGTTTTCTGTTCATTATCATGTTGGAGAGAACTGGGTTGTTTAGAAGGAACTTCAATTCAGTTGGTTTTAATGTTGCTGAATGTTTGCTTTGGGATGCAGTTAATTCTGACTAGCTCTCTTCTGATTCAAAAAATGGTCCATGTTGAACGATTCCGATACTGATGTTTAGTTAAACAAATCCACCCCCTGCCATCTATCCCCTGCTGTTGGGTTTGGGGGTTTATAAAAAAAAAAAAAAAGTCACTCACCCAACCTCATGTCTTCAGGCTTGATCCGGGATGTTTTGTTTAACAAATCTGTTGCAGATAAGGCCAAAGCTGAGCTCTGAATTTGGGAGTTGCAGCTAGGATGTTGTTTGAAAAGGGAGCTGTGCATGGCATTTTGGCCCTGTTTAAGCTGAGAGGATTTTACCAAAGATATTTTTGTAGGGAGGAATTTATGTTGAATGTGTAGTACAGCTCCAAGCTCTTTGTATTAGGGTTGCATGATGCTTAGCAGTCCTTTCTACTTCAGGCTGGTAGGGCAGCATTGGTGGTTAATCTGCCTTACTTGTTTTTAGGTAGAAACTTAAAGATTCTTTTGCTGTATATGGTATAATCATACTTCTCTAGTTTTCTACTTCAGTTTTCTTTCTTGTGTTTTCATAGCGCTCTGAAAGGTAAGAAAGAAGAGACTTTGTAGGGTCACTTCTTTTTTTCCTGATGCTTAGAAAACCCACTCTGAACTAATAAGATTAAGGGCATGTTTCATTGTGAAATTTCCACCTGAGAGTTTAGGTCTGTGTTATAATAAAGCCAAAAAAAAAAAAAAAAAAAAGAAAAGAAAAAAGGAAACCACCATAAAATCCTATTTTCAGTGATATTTGAGGCAAACTAGAGATGTCTTTGATCTGAAAGAGTTTTTATTCACAGTTCTGTTCTTGTTTCTTGATTCGAAAATACAGGGTTTTGATTTAAACAGGCAATAAAATTATATTGGTAGTTCACTTTTTATGGGGGTAATTATCAATTTGCAGCGATAACATTATTTGCAAATAAAAGAGATGCTAAGGCTCTGCCGTTTTGCTAATGACTATGGTAACCTGAGGGCTTTTTGGGGGTTGGTTTTGTTTGTTTGTCCCACATCTCCCTCTCTGTCCCTGACTTAATCATAACAGAACTTTATCTCAGTGCTTGTAGAAACCATAGGTGAGAGGGTTTGTTGTCTGAACCAAGGAAGGAATGGGAGGGCAGCTTCTGCATCTGCTGATTGGCAGCACACCCAGCACCAAGACACAGTGGTGTGGGTGCTGTTTCACATTCACTTTCCCCAAGAAACACATTTCTGCCTGAAGCAGTGAATCTTCTAGTTCGGATAACAGTTTGTGCTGCAGTAGCTACTTAAAAGCAACAGTGACTACATGAGAAGTAAACTGATAAGAAAACCAAAGGTTCAAAAGCTGGAAAGATAAAATAATTGGTTTTTCCTGAAGCTTCTGCGCTGTGAAGTATGAGTGCTGGAACAACTCTCAGGCTTGTTGCAATTAGCTTCCAACAATTTCTAGAAACGCAGCGTTATGTATGCAGTTGCTACATTTTCCTGTGATTTTTTTTTTTGTTTCTCGAAACAGTACTGCAATTAGCACTGGTATTGCTGGGGGGGCTGGGGTTTTGTTTAACAAATAAACATCCTCTAGTACTCTGACAGGTGTATGAGCCATTTTGTCAAAAGGATTTCTTTGAAAAGGAATCGGTGTGCTCTGTTGCTTTTCAGAAAACAACTACAATTTAGAAGATAAAAGCAGTTAAAAACAAAAGGCCTTCATTTACATTCAGGTATCATTGCTCACACAAGTATATGAAATAAATCCTCTTTTTATTATGCATTTCAAAGCTGAGGGAGAAGAGCAATTCTACCCATGGATTTAAAATGTACTCTTGTTAGTGTTGAAGAAGGGAGTAATTTAAAATGATGATGAAGTCTTGAATTTTCTTACACCTCATTTGCTGGTGCAATCTCTGATGACAGCCCTTGGTGGGCAGCTGAGATTTTAAAACTGCAAGGCAGCTAAAACATGAAACCTTGTACTTCTGACAAACTCCTGTCAGTCCCAAGTGATACAACTGAGATTGGAAATTTAAAGTAATGAAATGTTTGAATTGAGGAGATTCCAGACTCTGGAAGCAGATAGAGATAGGAAGCAATTTTGACTTAGATACCACTTTCAGACAAAAATATACAATGTGACTTTGTGCAGGACTGTGTGCAGTTAAAGAGCAGGATCTGTATTTTTCTCTTAGCATTTGCTAGAAGGAAAGATTTTGTAGTTAGGTCGTGACTGTTTTTTGTTTTGGTGTGATATTGTTCTAATGTGGTAGTGATTTTAATAGCTTGGTTTTTTCCTTGTGAGAAGGTTTAAGATTGAAAGAAGGAGCTGTGATACAGCTGGTAATTACGATACCACTCCACTTGTTGACACACCAAATTCAAGTGTTTATTTTGAAATAAAAGCCTCCTATGCTCATTAATGTTCTACTTGGATGTTTTAAAGAACTTCTTTCGATGTTAGAAACTAATAGTGATGTAATAAAACAAAACAAACCCCTGCTTTATTTTACACGCTCCATCAATTTAACATTGTTCAAATTGTCAGCAATGTTTGCATTTTATTGGACTGTCACTTAAGAACTCACTGTGAATTCCTGGGCACAGACTGGAAAAGGTGCCTCTTTCCTTTTATTTTCTGGAACTAACTAAGACTCACTTTCATCTTGTTTCCTCCTTTAGTTGTAGGCTGCTAAGACATTGCGGCTTAAGAGGTTTTTTCTACACTATCTTGAAATGGGAGGTTAAAAATACTGCAGTCACCAGGAACATACCACATTCTCATAAACAGAAACAGAGTTTCAACCCTCTTGATTGTTTCTTAGTTCCTGGGGTTTTTGCACTAGCTGCTGCCACCATATACTGGCCTGTAACTCAAGGATCTTAGCCTTATCATGGAATCATAGAATCATAGAATCGTTAGGGTTGGAAAGGACCTTAAGATCATCTACTTCCAACCCCCCTGCCATAAGCAGGGAAACCTCACACTAAACCATGTCACCCAAGGCTTCATCCAACCTGGCCTTGAACACTGAAAGGGATGGAGCACTCACAACCTCCCTGGCCAACCCATTCCAGTGCCTCACCACCCTAACAGCAAAGAATTTCTTCCTTAGATCCAATCTAAACCTCTCCTGTTTAAGTTGGAACCCGTTACCCCTTGTCCTATCACTACAGTCTCTAATGAAGAGCCCCTCCCCAGCATCCCTATAGGCCCCCTTCAGATACTGGAAGGCTGCTAAGAGGTCTCCACGCAGCTTTCTCTTCCCCAGGCTGAACAGCCCCAACTCTCTCAGCCTGTCTTCTTTCTGTTCTGTGTGTATATCCAATGTTTCAATGACAACTCTAAGCCAAACTGCAAAAACAGCTGTTGTTTTCAGCTTTTCCTTGAAGTCACTGTGAATTTTAGTATTTCCCTTTGAGTTAATTGTTATGAGGTCATGTGTAAGGAAAGCTGAAGAACTATAGAGACTATTTAACAGGTAGCTGAATCTTTATAACTTTTAATTTTACACAAGCCTAATAAATCTTACTTATGAAGAAAAACCTATGTTCATAAAGATAACTCATTTCTTCTTTCTATTTTTGAGGAGTACAAGGTATTTAATAACAAATCTGTGATATCTAAGATCTTAGTTAATTAAATTAGCTAGTGAATATACTGGTTTTAAAATATGTAAGCATTAATATTCAGCATTACCTACAGGTAATGTAATATCTGTGAGCTCCCATAATTAATTGATGAAAAGGTACCTACTGGTTAATGTAGTACTACTGTATGTTAGAAGTCTGGGAGTTCAAATCCTACTGTGATTGTCTTAATTTAAAATAGGTTATTATTTTGTCACATTTTGCAGTCAATTTATATATGTGTAAAATGTTTTTTGTATAAAGGATGTTTGCATCTTAATCATTACAATAATTCATCATGTTACTGAATCAATTCTTCATATTTTAGTTTTGATTGAAAAATTTACTTCTCAGCCACAGTAAGTTTAAATAGTGTTTCTCCTTTTGAAATAGACAGAAGAGGAAATTCTCTTTTTTGTGGTTCATGGTTTTCTAAGTGGGAACTTTTCTGTTGGCTTGTTAGAAGTAAATTAATGTTATTTGTCTGCTTCAAAGACATTTCAAAAGGGCTTTTGTTCTTAAATGTGCATTATTTGCTTATAGTGCTAAAACAAGACAAATAATCTAAACAATTTCTCAAACTTCTGCATGTTGTAATTAAGGAAATCCATTTATGTTGTAGTATCTAATATACCAGTTACAAAGAAATTTCCATTTTCTATCTTATATTAAAGGAAATTCCATTTAGCAGTTGGAACAGATATGCAGTCTGTGTTTCAATTATTGCACAAAAATGCAGAGTATCATCTCCAAATATATAATTCTTTTGAGTTTCTGTATATTCTCAGCCTGTGTTGCGTCCTTGAAGAAATTTGATACCTGCAGCCAACTTCTCTCCTTTCCAGAATCTCTTAACAGAATACCAAATATGTGTAAAGCTTTTTATCTCCAAAAATATTAACAGAAGGATTTCAGTCTGTGTTTGAAGAATGAACTTTTGAAATTTTCTTCAAGTCTTATTTAGTATGATCTGACAGAATATGTTGTAGCTGACTAAGATAGTCAATGACTTATACCTAATCACTGTGAGTTTGTAGTTCTACATGGACTCAAGGCAACAGCACAGGACTATCTTGATGGAAGAGCCACAGTAACAGATAATAAGAAAGCTGATCACTAGCATCGCTAGTGGCTAGGTTTACATTATTGAACCGCGCCTAATATATCGAGGGTTCTCATTCAGAAAATGTCAATCACAACTCGCGCACCTGTCAAGCTCTTATTACCAAGCATGGGTAATATGTGGACTAGGTACTGGGAGTCTCTACAGAAGGAAAACATGACTTCACAGGTATATTGGTTTTGACAGACAGAAATAATCTTTGTGGAAATACAGCTTATTAGCTAAGCAGGTAAATATTTCCCATAATTATTTTGATTTTTTTTCTGAATAAGTTCTAAACTCTAGAAGGACTGAGTAAATTCTCAGAATGGAAAAACTGGTTTAAGTATCTTGAAGCACATGGCACTCATACACACACACCTGACCCTGTCACAAGAGGGTTTAGATAGAGCTGCTGGAACCTTCACTGTTAAATGTTCCTCTTAGTGTAACTTAACTTTGCTCAGACTAGAAGCATATGTTTGCTCTTTGAAGATGTGGAAATGAAATGACTTTTGAAAGTGAGTAGAACAACTCTAGCGTCTGTCAAGTGAGCATTGTTCCATTGTCTGAAAGCTGCTGTCACGTACTTACGAAAGTCAAGAGCTGTGTCTCTGCCTTCATCAAATAGATTGTAATGTTCAGCAAGAGATTTCAAAAGTGTGAGTGGCAGGCACATGGAACAGTTGTAAAGCATAGAGGATTTGGAGAATCTGCTGTGAATAGGCAAAAGTAACTTTTGGAATCCATGTATTAAGGGCTGTATAAAACAAAACATCATTAGTGGGATTGATATCAAGTCCTTGGCCAAGTCTGAAGTCCTTCAGCAGGTTGGAGCATCTATCATTTTGGTTTCCTTTATAAAGTGTTTTATTAGTCAAGGACTGAACAGCATATAAAAATTAAAATGCCTATATGCCTTAAGGGACTTTCAGTAATTTTAATAAACTACCAAGTATCTTATAGAGAACTTGGTATTGCCATTATGGTAGATAAAGCTGAAGCTGAGTATTTGTAAAATTTGTTTTAAGGAATGCAAAGTTTTGCCTCATTATCTTAATATTTGGAGTAGATTGAATCAAATTGTTTTTAAAATAACTTACCAGGATATAGTAAGATCTGTTGAATTTTATGGGCTGGTATAATCTGAATCTAAACCACTGAATAGTAAAACCTTTATCTTCAAAGTGTAATATGCTTGAATTTAAGTAAGTACAGCATCTGGTCAAAAACCGTATTGTTCCTAGAAGACTTTCTTACTGTCTTTAAGTCCCTCTTTTCTAAACTTCAATGCTTCACTCTTAATAGTGAATGGTAAGTTAGACTTTCAGACAGGGTGACTGAATATAGTTGATATTTTTTTGTATAGAGAAAAAAATTCAAATATGGACCTTGAAGGCAAGCCTTAAACCAATTTTTTTCTTTTATTTTTTCTCGTTTTCTAGACATCTAAAGTTAGAACTTCAAACATAAGTGATAATGAGATGCATGGCGTACAACATCAGATGACAGGATCCTGTCTGTTCATTCATGTATGACAGGTCACTGACTGACAGAAATTCACTAAGTTCAGTAACCAGTATTTGATAGGCATGTCTGATCAAGAAGACATAAATTTTTGATGTGAAGATGTTAAGAAATCAACATTTACCACTTTGGATAGCTTGTTTCAAGCACTATCCATCTTCTGATTTTAAATATGCTTACTTTTTGAATTGAGCACTTTGTCGTGTTCTTCCAGACTATAACACTGAATGCTTGGAGCACAGAGGATGTAAAGGATTATCTTTCTTCTAGAAAGGGAGTAGAATATTTGGGTGCAGATGGGAAATTTTGAGAGTGAGTCTGCATGGGTGTAGCGTATCTTATTGACAGAACAGGACATCAGAACTTGACCCTAAATTCTGTTCAAGTAGAATAACAGAATGGTTGGGGTTGGGAAGGACCTTAAGATCACCTAGTTCCAGACCCCCTGCTATGGGCAGGGACACCTCACACTAAACCATATTGTCCAAGGCTCTGTCTAGCCTGGCCTTGAACACTGCCAGGGATGGAGCACCCACCACCTCCCTGAGCAACTTATTCCAGTGCCTCACCACCCTCACAGTAAAGAACTTCTTCCTTATATCTAACCTAAACTTCCCCTGTTTAAGTTTGAACCCATTACCCCTTCTCCTCTTACTACAGTCCCTGATGAAGAGTCCCTCCCCAGCAACCTTATAAGGCCCCCTTCAGATACTGTAAGACTGCTATGAGGTCTCCACACAGCCTTCTCTTCTCCAGCCCCAACTTTCTCAGCCTGCAAGTACACGTGCATGATCATGTCATTTTCTGAAAGAGTTTAGAAATGTCCTTATGCAATGTTTGGAAGATACCACACTGGAAAACCTTTTTATTTTAATGTAGATACATTTTTGTGTGTATGTGTGTACCAAGAAATATTTTCCCTCTGGTTCTAACGTAATATTGCATATCCTAATGTTTTAACTAGCGTTAAAAAAGTGGACCAGGTTCTGAATTAGATCAAAGGCAACCTTAACAAAAGTCACTGGAACCACCTGATCTCTCACAGCTATTTGAAAATCTGTCTGAGTTTAACCTGGTGAGTTGTTTCTTTTTCTGCTTTTGGGATTTCCATTTTTACCAGGATATGGTTTCTGTCTATTTTGTCTTCTAATTGATACAGAATCTTTGAAAACAAATCCAACACTGTTTATATGAAAATATTTTTATTTTTATTTTACAAATTGGTTTTCCAGGGTTATTTACTGTCCTTTACTTATGATGATAACATATATGTGGGAGAAGGGAAAACTGATTTAATTTGGTTGAATGCATCCGTATGACATAACGTTATTTGAAAGGGGGGCACAAGTGCTCAACCAGTTAAAAAAAAATGCAGTTAATGTGTGTTGGAGCATGGCCCCTATAAAAGTTCTGAGCAGAAAAGGTCTTTTGCTTTTACTGATGCTGGGAATTTAGACAGGAGAGGGCTGAACTGCAACATGATTCAGCAGAAGAAATGAGCTTTACTAGAGTGACTCAATATTTGAAAGTATGCAACTTGTGTTACCAGTTTTTCTAGCATGCATTTAGCATGTGGTCTGCTATTGTCAGAAAATTCTTACTAGTACTTCATGTTTTAGAGATTTGATGAATGATAAATTTGTAATCCATTGGAGGTGTGAGATAACCCTTCATGAGAAATTTAAAGGCTATTATTTTACTTGATGAATGGTCAAACACAAGGTATTACAAGGTGCTTAATTTTTATAACTAATATTTACACTATATAGATATATAATTTTGTTGATACAGGAATTGCGATCAAGAAATACATACCATTGCTTATTTTCTATGACATACGCTTCCTATTCTAGATTGTCTACCTCCTGTCTACCTCTAGATTGTCTACCTACCTGCACACAAACATACACATATTTGAGTATGCTAAATATCTAGCCTGGAACAATTTTCATTCGGGGCTGTGTAATTTTATTGACACGTATTTGCTCTAACATTGTGTTGGATTTATAGAAAAATATGTATTACAATTGACAATGAGCTAATATGGCAAAGAAATTTAATTAGGTAATTAGTAATGTAAACAGGGGAATGTAAGTAGTTAAAAAATTCAAAATAATGCTTGCTTACAGTAGCACTGTAAAGGCCCCTTGTTAAACTGAAAATGTGTTTTGGAATAACAAGCCAGATGATTAATCCACAATCAAATCTTCATAAGTAACCTTTGGGGGTTTTCCCCCCACTAATATGAAGTAGAATATGTGTGCCTCTGGGACACTTTTTACATGGTCCTGAAGGACTCGCTTAATGCAGTGAATCAGTCAATCTCCCAAGAATACCCTATCCCCATTTTAAGAGTCTGAGCATGCAGCCATTTTGGAGAAGTTATCTCTAAATGGCCTTCATGTAGACCTTCTTTTGTTTCCTAGGAGACTATGATCCAGAAAGTTTCATGGAAGTTGTATGAGTCCTCATTATGCTTGATACAATAAAGAATAAAGTAAAATAGAAGTAAATAGAAGTTTAAAAATAATAGTAAGTAATAATGTTTTGGCTTCTTATAACTGAAAGTTTATTATTTGTCAGTTATATTTTGTTGTATGTACCTGTGAATATGTATATGCATGTGTCTACCTCCATTTGTTTTACACTCAGTGTTTGAATCAAAAACTAGTTGCAGACAGGATTCTTATAAGCCTTGGTCTACTCCCCTCTACAGAACCCTAACCTGTTTATTGCAGACCAATGGTGATAAACAAAGTCTGCAGTTCTGCTGCTGCTTGTTTGCAGATGAACTGTATATCCTGGAAGTCCTTGTGGTGGTATGCTCATGTATTCCCAACATGTTAGGATTTTTCCAAAGGGACCAAACAGGCACAGGAGGGTTAATCCATTATGGTAACAGTGGTAAAGCATTTACCAGCATTTTTATTTCTGAAGCCAGCTTTGGAAAGGATATGTGCCTCACTTGTTTCCCCCAAAATGAGTGGAGCAGTCTTTGAAACAAGACTGGGCTGAATCTTGTGACTGCGTGTTCAGATCAATACACAAAGAACACCACTATCAAGATATTCTTTACACCAAAAATGAAAAGTTTTGACAAGCTTTTGGTGAGTAAAAAAAATAAGGCAGCTCTTCTGTAGTTGAGCTCAGATATAGTTATGGCAAAGACCAAGATTCTAGCTCAAAATTTCTCCTTGTGTTTTTAATAGCCTTTGTTAAAAATGAGCTACAGATACTTGCTACCTGAGAGGTGCATGTGAATGCAGGAAGCAAATTACATTTGGACCTCAAAGAGTAAGCTATTCCCTGCCTAACTGCAATTCCTAGGCTTGTATTATAGACTACAGTGTTCTGCAAATAAGCAACTAAACCCAGACTGACAAGTAACACAATGCAGTTCTTAATATGTGCAGCTGCAAAGCAAACTAGGTATTGAGCTAGGCATGGGTATTCCTGTAACAGTCCCTCTGTCTACTTTGTTCTGTGTGACCCTAGGCTAACCATTTTATTTCTCTGTCACTGCATCCATGCTTAGAATGAGAGTAATATATGACATACTTGATTTCTTAATATTATTGTTTGAGGAAACAATTATCCAGAGTGTACATAGAGTTCTGATAATGTAAAATTCTGTATGAATCCACAGATGGCATTTGATTCCTAATCTAGAGAGACAGCTGTGTTTCTTAGCGTGATACTTTACTAATTGTTCTCAACATTTCAACAACATGAGTAATATCTTAGAAAATGTTTAGGTAGCACCAAAGGGACTGTTATAAGGAAAAAGACAAAAGTGAGTGCTAGATCACTAGTTGGAAAAGACTTGATAAATTACTGCAAATAATACAATAGGTTAATCTACAAATTACAAAATATGTGGTACTGACTATTGGTCAGGTTCACAATGTTTTTTAATTTTTCCTAATTTAGTGTCAGATTTCTGAGTCTGAGGTTTTAGACAACTACATCTATTGTTTTCACTTTTAAGAAACAGAACTTCTTCTCATGCAGTCAAGCTATAAAGTTGTCCTTTCTGTATCATAGGGTACGCTGTTTCATGGGCTTGAGGGTTCCGTCAACCTTATGAGCCAAGGTGCTGATGAGTTAGTGTCCTTAGACAATTGTTTTAAAGTTTTTGCCTATTGCTAGCTGTAGCTCTTCCATTGCACTAGGAATTAAAGATTAAGGAAGCTTGTTTAAAGAATGCTTACTGGTGTCTTTTAGCACAGAGAGTACTAATTTCCCATTGTAAAAAGATACAAAATATAAAGATTTTTCAGCATCTTGGGGTCTGAACTGTAATTAACTCTTGTGAGAAGAGAAAGGGATCTGGGGACACTTCTGGACTTTCTAGATGTGGCCTGGAACAATTTTCACAATGGTTAGAATCACCTGTCTTAATTAAGTGTAAGGGAGCTAGAGGTCAAATGCACTACATCTTTTCAGCTGAATTCAATTTGTGATTTTAGAATGAAGACTAGACATTTACTAATAAAGCTGTAATGAGGTGAAGAACAAAAAGATAAGGCCTTTTTGCTACTTATTTTTGGGTTTGAAATGTGAAGTCTGAACTTTTGCAAAGGTGCAAAACAGCATTTCAGGATTTCTTGAATAGCTTATATAGGCTTTTAAAAATCCTGTTCTGAATGTTTTCCAAATTGTAGTTTATTTCAGCTTTAATCTAGAATTCTACCATTACTCCACACTAACTCATTGTGATAGTCAGAGACTGTCTGCATTATATATCTGTGTTTCAGGGGAAGGAAGATAGAATTTTTGTTTGCCTTTTATTTTATTTAAGGCTTCACCTCTTTTAGTAGGACCCAAGGAATTTACTTGCTTATTGATGTTCACATTGCTTATTGCTAAAACTAGTGTTTGTGTTTAATCCTCACTGCAGCCCTAGGAGCAGATTCTCATATGGGTTTATTTCTGTAGTTGCCAGAAATTTTGATGAAGTGCTGACCACTTTATATCAACAGAGCATTGTCTCTGCTCAGATTTAAAATTCCATCCATCTTGCTGGGAATTTTCTCATCTCTTCTTGAAGGAAAAATGGAGATATAAGGAAGAGACAATATCCCCCATAACCATAAATCATTCTGGGATTGATTTTGGAGGAAGAGGGAGATGGGAAGACAAAGATATAAGGGTTTATAAGAGTTGAGATATCTGGCCATAATAGGCAGGCGAAATAGGAATTCATTGCAGTGCAATACCATATATTCCTTCTTTTGGGAAGGATCTTTCTCACACAAAGGTGGCATCTATATGAGTTTGTAATGTGTCCAGGCCTCATCTACTGCAGTGAGTGAGGGAATTGTGGGGAGGAATTGCACTTAGCCCTACCTGCTGCCAGTATTCTGTCCACAAATTTGGCCCTGTGAGGACAGTGGAAACTCAATGCACTAGAAAAAAACAGTGAGCTAAATTAAAGTCAGGAAAGGGCAATTTTCTCATCAAAGTGTGCTAGCTGAACAGAAGAGCATTGGTTTTCAGTATGAGCTGATAACAGATTTAAAAGCTGTAGTATAACCACCACTGCCAGGAGACAGCACACGTGAATCATCTCTTGTCTGCTGCTGTAGAATAGAAATTACACTGTCCTAAAAGGCTGTATTGTAATAGAACTTTGTATCTATGTTTTGTGCTTTATAAAAAGCTGTGATACCTGGAGATCACTGAACTAAAAGTTCTTTCTGTTTGTTGGTTGTTTTTTTTTGGTTTTGTTGTTTTTTCAATTTCATACCTATGTGAGGAAGTAGGTGAAGTTTTAGTGTAGTGATATTTGCTAACAGTCATTGAAGGTGTAACAACTTTAAGAGCATCAGGGAAGGCTTTTAAGCAGGCTCCAGGATACTCAATAGGCTCTGTTTTGAGGGATGCTCTTGATTTTACTGAAGTTAAAGAATGAAAAGAATGAAAGGAAATATTTTCCCAGGAAAGGTCTTTCTGAGTTAACATTATGAATGTGTTAATCTCCAGTCTCTGCTGAACGAATAGTGAGCGGATCAATACTGTCAGTTGTGGCACATGCAGAAAAAAAATAACAGAATATGAAAGAGAAATAGTTTTCTGTAGTTCAGTCAAGAATCATGAAAGTTACAGAATTATGTGAGGCATATAAGATTCTGCGCACGTCGTTGGAAGGAAAAGCATAGTCCAGAGGCCTGTTTCGTTAGGTCTGATTTTGCCTCTGAGTAGCTTTTAAGAGTACTGCAGCCTGGCATTTGAAATGCACAGTCACTTCATAGAGCTGTGCTACCATGGAACTCCACTTTTGCATAGGTGATGTAGACTGAGGTGAGCATCGTTCATAGGCAAAAGTCAGCCTCAGCTATGAAATTTGGATCCTGAGATGGTGAATCACAAAGATTTAAAATTCCTGGGGGTTTTCTAGTTTTGCAGATAAACATGAGGCTGTAATTTATTACAAAAATAAATTAGAACTTACCTAACAGTAATGGAAAATAGCCTGAATTGTTATTCTTCCCAAGATGCTAAAAAGCTATAGAAATTTTCACTTTCAACTTCTATTAGAATTGAGGAGGAGAGGAAATTTTTTAGTTTTAGAGACTTTTATCCTTTTATTGTGAAGGTTTCCACATGAACAAATGATGTTCAGAATCAGAATTTTACAGAAATGTAATCTTTCTATATATATTGGGTAAAGACCAGGTTGATTCTGAGTGAGAATAAGGAGGGTTGACCTAGTGAGTCAATTATGTTCACAGCAAACAAAAGACAACTTGTAAATGAAAACTCTCTGGAGAGCAGCATAAGCACTTACATGGACTGGGAAAGCAATATGAACAGTTCTTATTTACATCTGCCTTTTCAGCTGCCTGTGTTTTGCAATACCACATCAATTCATCAGCACTGACATTCTGTACAAATGTCATTGCCTATCAGTTATGCACTAAAAGCCCTATTGCTCAAGACCACAGTGGTAGATAAAATGGACGTATTCTATTTTATTCCTATCTAAAAGTCTGAGTTTCTGA
Source organism: Agapornis roseicollis (assembly GCA_002631895.1). Taxonomy (NCBI): domain Eukaryota; kingdom Metazoa; phylum Chordata; class Aves; order Psittaciformes; family Psittacidae; genus Agapornis; species Agapornis roseicollis. The sequence continues at coordinate 18,676 of NDXB01009555.1, forward strand.
TGATGACTACTGCTTTCTTTAAAGGGATTATGTTTCAGATATTTGAGAGCACAGAGAATCATCCTAAGTACCTCAAAGAGGCTCCACTGAAGAATGATCAATTCTTGTAATCAACAGGAAACAAATATCTAATTTCCCTGACATGCTGCACATCCAACATTGATTTATTTTTCACGAAGTCCCTTTTCTTTCTCACTGCTGCTATTAGACTACCAGGCACTCTCACAGAAGAGTAAACCATTTTATTCCTCATCATGGTGTGTAGTAAACTCAGGCAGGATGACGTTAAAAAGCCTGGGATGAGCTAAACACCTGGAATCTTCAAAAATTCAACCCTTGACAGAACTGACCATGGTCTGGGTGCAGGTATGGCATGCTAATGTCTGATTCAGAACTTAGGACTGAATTAGAGCTAATCATTGCAGGCAGAATTGCAAGGCAGAAACAGAGCAAACTGTGACATTCAAATAAAGGAAATGGAAATTGTGCTAAATAAGGATAAACTGAATAAGCAGCTTTTTTATTATTATTATTTTGTAATGAAAATTTGGTTTTGTTACTGACCTATTGCTCAAACCAGTGGCATTAAAGTGGAACTAGAGTGTTAATAACCTAAGTATTTATTCCTGATGATTCTGGCTTAATGCACTTTTAATTAAATTTATTGGAACAAGTGTTTTGCTTCTCTTGGAAAGGTGAAAAAAAAAATTGATAATGCTCCATTGCTAATTTAGGGATTGTGTTTTTGTAACAATCAATTCAATTAGCGAAGTTTGCTTAGATTCTTTGAAGCAAAATGTAATGTTAGAGCTTTGAAATGTTTTCTGTAATCTTCATGTTTAACTCTTAGCAGACTGCTATAATAGGATAGTGATAACAGTGAGGTGTTTATTCTTTTTTTGTTAAATTTTTGGTGCTTTCCCTACAGCAAGTACTGCCAGGAGTACTATTAAAAACAAAACAAGACCAAACAAGCAAACAAAAACAAAGAGTTGGAAAAAGAGAAACCCAAAGCATCTTTATTCTTTCCACTTTATTCTTTCTGCTGGGCATGTGAATGATATGCCACTAAATCTTAGCTTGTATATACCAATAAAGGCAGAAATCCAAACAGTGGATTAGCAATGCTGTTGAATTTGATAAGAAAACTACCCAGACAGAGTAGAGGCCAGTGTGAGCTCTGAATGAACACTAGAAGAACACTAGTTCAGTTCTGGCAGTAGATAAAGGAAGCATGGCTGGCTGATATACCTCAGCATTCACAAGTGCCTCTTCACTTGCCTGTAACTTCCAGCTACAGCTGTGGTGGAGGGGTAGTGAGCTTGGGTAGCTCCAGAGGAGCCATGTTCTCCTCATTTGCTTTTTGTGTGGGGATAGTGGAGAAGGGAAAGCAGAAGAAAAAAAGGGAGAAAATGAAACCTATTTCTAGTATTCTTTTTCTAAAGGGGAAGAAAGTATAGTGTTTAATGGGTAATGATAAGCTCCTTCTGGAGTCTAACAGAAGATCCTATTTGTTTCTATTCAAGAATATAACTGGGGAAGCTTTTCCACTGCTCTGATATCCATGGGAAAAGATAAAAAATTGCTAGGAATATCATTAACACAAAGGAGCTTCTGTTCTCATTAAAGTCCCCCCATGCTGGCATACAGCACAATTTGCTGCTATTCAGTGTTATTTCGATGTCTAGCATGATGCATCAACATGGAAAGAATCCTCCTAAACTGTAATCACTGGGCTATGGCAGTGGGTGGTGGTAATGACTCCCCTGGGGCTGTGTTTGCAGACAGTAATAAGGTCTGCTGTGGTGTATCCAGCATTGCTTTGCTTAAGACAGAAGAGTTTGTACCAGGAAGATATCCTTAAAACAGAACAGCTAGTATGCAGGAAGATATCATTTGTAAGATACTGGTATTTCCAGACCAGTGTGGTGGGTTGGCCCTAGCTGGGCACCAGGTGCCCACCGAAGCTGCTCTGTCACTCCCCTCTTCAGCTGAACAAGGGGGAGAGAATAAATAAAACAGCTCATGGGTTGAGATAACGACAGGGAGAGATCACTTACCAATTACCACCATGAACAAAACAGACTCAACTTGCTTTAATTTATCACCAATCAAATCAAAGTAGAGTATTGAGAAATAAAACCAAGTCTTAAAACACCTTCCCCTTGCTCCTTCCTTGTTCTTGGGCTTGACTTTACTTCTGGTTTTCTCTACCTCCTCCTCCCAGCAGCAGGGGGATGTGGAATGGGGGCTGTGGTCAGTTCATCACACTGTGTTTCTGCTGCTCCTTCCTGCAGAGGGGGAAGGACTTCTCACACTCTTACCTCCTCCAGGATGGGGTCCCCTCTCACAGGAGACGGTTCTCCTGATCAGATAAGTATTCAAGAAGGCATTATTTCCAAACGTAGAGAGAAAAATATGTCTATGGCAGCATATATAGACTGAAAATTTGAACCCCAAAGACCTTCCCAAAGTCCTTTTGCATTCAGATTTAACACCCTGTCCTCAGAGGCATATAACCAAACTAATTGATCAAAGCATAATCAATGAAACCCTAGCTGAATACCCCGACAGGATTTCATTTAGAGATAATATGATATTTGTGTTTATATTAGTACAGCAGAGGGTATCAGACTGATAATTCTGCGTGTTGATTTCTTAAGTATGGCAACAGTGAACCCAGTGATTTGTTTTTCTGATTTATATATAAAGACACCTCCACCTATGTAATGAGTTATAGTCAATATATATATATAGTGTTTATACACCCTTTTAAGTGGGATAGAATAAATGAGGTTTTCCAGAGCTGAGTTTTTAAATTGTTGTAAGTTGAGTGTGGCTATAGTTTGTCCATTGATGATTCCTCAAAAATGGTGGAAATAGCATCGTTTCATCAGTATGTTGGAAAAGTAACTATTTGAGATGATGGGAATGAGGTAAACATTGCCAGTTTTTAAAAAACAGTTATATCATTTACTCCAGTATTATAAAAATGTGGAAAATACCAAAAATAGTTGTTCATTTTGCTGGGTGGAGATAAAACAAAGAAGCTGTAACAATTAAAGCCAAAGTATTTGATTTTTCTCCTAAAGCATGGGGAAAAGGTGATTGGCAATATCAGAACAAACCCCACATTGTGGTGGGTTGACCTTGGCCAGCCCCCCACCCAGCCAGTTACTGTCATGGGCAAAACAGACTTGACTTGAGGAAAATGAACTTAATTAATTGCCAGCTAAAAATAGAACAGGATGGTGAGAATCAAAGACAAAACTGAAACACCTTTCCCTTGCCCACCTTTTTCCCTGTCTCAACTTCACTCCTTCATTTCTGACTCTTCTACTTCCTTGCACCACAAGTGATGAGTTTCCTCTCACTCTGTACAGCTGGACAGTGTTTCCCCCTTCCTTATGCATGCTTTATCTGAGGGTCTCAGCTGTGCCCTGTGGTGGGTGTGTTGGAGCTAGCTGGACCCAGTGTCCAGCACAGATCAGCCCTGACTGCTCTCACAGAGTCTGCCCTGCAGCCCTCCACCAGCACCTGGGCAGCTGAAAGGGATGCTGGGAAGAACAAAACAAGAACTTTTAGCATATGCTGCAGATGAGGGGTAATGCAGGGAGAAAGAAACTGTAGTACTCATTTATATGGATATCATGGCTTTGTTTTTAGTGTGGTTTCCGTGGCAGACTGCTGGAGTGCCTTCCTTGCTGCTTTTAATTTTTAAAATGCAAGCTTTGAATGCAAAATGCTGAGTTCAGTTTTGGCAAAGATTCAGAAAGACATACAAAAAAACCTAACGACTTCTATGTTTCAAATAATGTGCTGGAAACAAAGCAGGATTGAACCCATGTTGGAAACAGCATATGGCATTATGGAGTCCCTTACGAACTGTGGGCTCATGCAGCCTGCAGCTCTGAGCACTCTTGCCTGACTTCTGGAGATAAAGCAGAGAAAGAATGAGTAGAAATGCTACTCAAATGAGTGTTTATCTAAGGACTAATATAATTCTAGGTGGGTGATCAGTTATAAAGCTTATGTCAGAGAACTCTGGCCTGTAATGACTTAATATCTATAGCTTTAAATTGCAGGTATTCAAGTATTCATATATTACAGGTGCTACGGGCAAATTGAGTTTGAGGGAAATGGGAGCAACACAAATGAGGATCAGTGTCATGTGCACAAGCAGTATGAGAAAGAGGTAAAGTCAAAAAAGTAATCATAGTAAATGCAGGAAGTGCTATCAGTGGCCTTGTGTTGTGAAAAGAACAGGTCCTTAGAGTTTCCTTTGAAATGTTGCTCATGTAGAGGTAGTAGGTGGTATAAATTTCTTTTACTGACTTCTTCAGTGCACAGGCAGGAAAGCCGAGATTACCCCTCCTGAGTTAGGTATTGCATGGTACAGATTTAGGAATTACAGAAGAGCCAGGTGTAAATTTCAGCGTTTTAGTAAATCTAAAATGGTTGGATTAGGTTTGGAGATCTCCCTATTTGAAATCCCAGAGACTGAATTGTCTACAGGGTTACATCAGAGATCAGCAGTGATTTTTTTACAGTAACAGACGTAGATTAACCAACAGATTTACAGGTAGTTGGCTCCCAGTCCTCTTGGTATTGTGAGAAATGGCCTGTCTTATAATGTCATCGCAATCATAAAGTATGAATCTCTTTCTCCTATTGGCATTAGACTGAGATGCAGAAGAGAGAAAAATTCCCTACCCCCATTTTTATTAATCCTCATGGTTTGAGAGCTTGCTTATTTGTTTATTTTATTTTACTTTTCCCCTCTCCAATTAACTTCTGTTGCTTACTGGGAAATTTGAGAAACCAGGATAATTTGTTATTAATTCCTTTTTAATTTCTCTTTTGCAAACATCTTATCTATAGCAGGTTCTAAGAGTGGTGTTTTGCTTTCAGTCTGACAGACAGCAAGAAAAATGTTCTCTATCAAATTGGGCATGGGCTTAATCCCTATTTTTTTGTGGGTAAAGGGGCTCAATTTATCTTTTTTTTTCCTAGTCTGAAATCCTTCTTTTTGATGAATGGCCTATGCTGCTTAAGAGCTTTTGTACCTTTCATCTCTAGACCAGGTGGAGTCTTGCACTGCTGCATTTCAGAACACATTTTCTTTCGTTGTTCCCTATTCACAAAGAAATAAATCGCTCTTGCAGAGTCACAGCAAAGCAGAGCAGGATATGGAGGTAGTCGCAATTTGAAAATAGTCAGAAAGAAGCAGTCTCCTGAGTGAATGCTTTCTACTATATATGGCTAATTAAAATCCATTTCTGCTTTCTGCTTTGCAAAAAGCAGTTGAATAGATTATTGGTGGCTTGCGGATAAAGCCTGAAAAAGAACATGTTGAAAAGCAGTGAACTGTTTGGATGTTAATGTATCAGTGACGTATATCTGAGACTGAACAATCAAAGTATTTTAAGGAAACTGAGCAATTTCTTAGGATGCACATCCATAATTGACAATGGTACACTTACTTTAAAAAACCGTTTTAAAGCTTTAGATCCTTCTAAAGATGTGAAAAATATATGCCAATTTGAATGTCTATGCAAAGAATTGGATGCCAAGTATTAAGTGACTCAAACTTTGAAACATGTATGTTTCTTGAAGCTAGTTTCCAGGATTTGTTATCTGTTATAGTGCTGTTGAACTACCTTTACCTAAACAAATGTGTAGACCCAGGGATTCCGTGTGATATTTTTAATTGTTTTTTGATTCAAAAGCCTGCAATTATTTTAGCACTTCCATATAATAAGAAGTGTTTAGAGCTTGCAGTTTCTCAGTGAGATTGGCACTGCTTATGCTGCCATGGAGATGTGCAAATATGTCCTAACTCAAAGCTGATCCCTCTTGCCTGGAAGCTGTATGGACATAGCATGGGCATATGTGCATACATGTCTCTGAAAGACTTCCCAGCCTGAACTGGGCTGTGCATTGTCAGCTAATAGCCAACTTGTCTAGTGTTACAAGGTAAGTACTTTGTTGTTCACTCTTGAGGAGGTTGCCAGTGCTTCACATGGGTCAGGAGGGTGGAAAAGCTTGATCCCAGCTAAGGCAAGCAGGGCTTTTAAAATAGCTGCCATGGGTTTATGGAAAACTCTTCACTGTAAGATGTTTTAAAAGAGCTGCCTGAAGCCAATACACTGGCAGTTCTAATAAAATGGTTCTGTCAAGAAATTGGCAGCATTGCACAGACACCATTCTACAGTTGGGTGAGAGCTCTGTTGATTTCATATACTCATTGGGGCTGATTTTTGTTGCAAGTGGCTGATACTTTCATATCCATTGGAACTGCAATTTTACATTCAGATGGTCTCTGTTGTGCTCTAATTATTTTATGAAGGGCCTTGCTTTCCAGCTGCATGCTGGCATGCTAATTTGATAGTTATTTCTTTTCTAATTTCTTAGTCTCAGACCTAATGTTTACACTCTCACTAATTGTTTTTTATTATTGCATTTTCTGTTTTAAACTCTGTTTTCTCTCTGTACCTTAAGTAGCTTGTTGCCACTGCAGCATCTTTGCTACACTACTGTGCACACAGTGGTCACTGTCTGAATTTTTATAACGAGCTAATCTTTGTTGGCTGATTACTTTGTGGAAAGAATTGAACATTTAATTAATAATAATTGCAATCCATCAAACTGCACAGTCACCTTACAAATGACCACAGTATGCTTGCTAAAACCTCTGGTGAATTTGATGAGCTCTCACTCTCCATATTGATACCTGGCTAGAAACTTTACCTAACATTAAACTCTGTCAGAAGAAAGCCTGTGAATTTATCAGATCAATTGCTCTGGAATTAATAAAAGCAAGAGATTTCTCCAAAAATCCCTGTTCTTTGTTAAAGGTAATGATGTGTCTTAATATAGAACAGCTATGAGGGACATGACATTACTGTGGGGATCTGTTACAGACCACATGATCAAGATAAGTCCAGATGAAGTGCTACACAGAGAAATAGGAAAAGCCTCAAGCTCGCAGGCCCTTGTTCTCATGGGGGACTTCAACCACCCTGACATCTGTTGGAGCGACAGTACAGCCCGGCACAAGCAATTCAGGAGGTTCCTGGATTGTGTGGAAGGCAACTTCCTTCTGCAAGTAATAGAGGAGCCGACAAGGAGAGGTGCCCTGCTTGACCTCATGCTCACCAACAGAGATGGGCTCGTTGGAAATGTGACACTCCAGGGCAGCCTTGGATGCAGTGATCACAAGATGGTCGAATTCAAGAGCCTCAGGACAGTGAGAAGAGCATGCAGCAAACTCACTGCCCTGGACTTCAACACAGCAGACTTTGGCCTCTTCAGAAACCTGCTTAGTAATGTTCCATGGGATACAGCCCTAGAGGGCTATACTGCTCTGTGAAGTCAAGTCAAACTGTCTGCTTACAATCCAGACTATGGTATATCATGAAGTACATTAATGTATTTCTTTGAATCTTTCACACTCCTCCTTCAATAGTTGAAATTTATAGTAGGAATACGTTCAGGAGGAGGGTAAGGGGGGTGACCAAACTACTCTTACACAGGAGTTCTGACAGTTTCATCCTCTCTACTGTAACAAGCAACAGTTTAACTGTGCATGACACATGTGAAGGAGATTTTTTTCCATGTGTGCACTATTACTCATGTTACAGGTTCAGCTCACAACCCTGATGGGACTCCCACTCCCCAGCCAAGCATCTAGAAAACAGCTCCTACAACCAAGCATCTAGAAAACGGTTCCCACAAAATAAGATGTCCTTCTACTCTTCTAATGATATAAATCAGCACATGGATGGAACTGGGAAAAATCAGAGTGGTACAAGAGGTGACAGTATTTAACATAGGGATTACGGGCAGGAGGGGGTGCTATTTGTATGGGAGACATTTAAGAGGGTTTCCCTCTGAAAAGAAACGTGTATTTGATGAAATCTGATGTTGAAATTTTGTTGTAGCAAGCAATTCCATTATTATTCTCAATAGAGAATGAGCTAGCAGCTTGCAGTTGGAAGATCATACTGTTTACCTCAGCATAGCTGTTAGGATTGCATGATGCTGTCAGTAGCTGTTTGAAACTCCAGCCTCACAGACAAAAAACTGTTGACATTAAGAACTGCCATAGTGGTAGTCTGTAGCAGCATTGCAGAATAAATTTAGAACAGTGGTTGCTAAGAGTTAGACTGAGATTTTCCTATTCCTGCAGTTCAGGAAATTTTGGAAAATTCAAGTCTACTGCATGTCAAAAGATGAAGGCAGTTACTCAGGATACAAAATTCGTTTCTCTAAGGGAGAAAGCTATTTGGTGCCATGTGGTTTGGCCAAAGATTCATTAAATTTAATTTTCATGCAAGTCTGAAAGGGTTGAGGTATCTAGAGGCCATGGTTCCCCCTCTACTCTAAGATCTGTGCAAAATGAATTTCCTATGAGTATCTGAATGACTCCAAAGTGATTTAGACAGATGGTCTAGCTGGCTTCATGGGTCTATAATTTCCCTCAGAAGGAATCCCTTGCCAAAACTGTATTTGTTCCAAACTTTGGTTTCCTATTTTCTAGCAGCAGGCTTTTCTTCCTTGATTTTGAGCTGGAGAAAAATAACACTGTAATGAAACACCATCCTGAATTGAAATGGGGAATAATTTCTGTTGGACCTGACAGCTTTACCTAGAAGGTCCATGACACAAATTGTGACGGTATAAAGCATTGTTCACAACAGTGCATAAGACAAAACAAGAAAAGATTGATCTGAAAAAAAATACCTGTAATTTGCCTTCTAAGTGAAAATTGCGCTGCAGGAGGTAGTTAACATATTTACACATCCATAAAATTGGAGGAGAGGGAAATTCAAATAGATGAATGCAAATATGACAGAATGGGCATCACTTTTATGCTTTGTTTGAAATTTCATCTTCTACTGACAATTCCATTTTGTTATTAGGCTACTTCCCCTTTCAATGTATGTTCATTTTATCAAAATAGTGAGACCCTCAGCATCCTGGTTTTGTTAGAACTACTGCCTTCTTTCAGCAGTGACCTTACCTGCATCCATGGCGCAAAAGAATGCTGCAGTGTAAATGGATTGTTGTGTTGGCTTATGAATGTTTGTATTAATTTAAAGAAACATTTTAAAAGCTAAGTTCCTTTTAAAAGCAGCTAATTCCCATATCATGGGTGAATGTTGATACCATGGCAGGCTTTGAGTTAGAAGAAATACCAAGAGTAGATAAAATCTTCGGAGAGAGCAAATATTGATTTCTTTCCCCTGGAGTTCCCTTGGTTAATTTCACCTGGAGTTTTAATTTTTGTTATGTTTGTTTCTTTAAAAATCTACCACAAAATTAAAGTATACCAAAGAAAAAAAAAAAAGAAAAGAAAAGAAAAGAATAAGCCTGCTTTCCCCATTCATCATTCTAAGTGAATTTCACATATTCCCCTTGTCTCATTCTATTTCTGAGCAGGAAATTGACCTGATGAAATATTAGTCAAGTGTCAGTTCCCGACTTAATCCCATCTAAACTAATTTTTCAGACCATGTTGTTACCTCCCTATGCACCACTGCATTTGTATGTTGAGCTTTAAGACCATTTCTTTGTGTGTGATGAAACAGAATCAAATAGCATTATGCTCTGGAGCTGTGGGGCTTTTTTAATTTACTGGTGGTTTGGTATCAGAGGAACAGGGAAAGCATTTTTACCCTTATTCTCTGCTGAGTATACAAAACTTTTTGAACAAGTTCTTGTTAGATGAAGTAATAAAACTAAAACCTCATTCATGATCTGAAATTAAAATATCTGTTGTGCTTTAGCTTAGATTTTGAACAGAAATTAAATCTGAAAGGACATGGTCTGAAAATACCTGGAAATAATATTTTAAATTATGGGAAACTAAGTTGAATAATCTAGCTTTGAAGAGCCATACATCTGTCCACTTATGTGTGACCAGTAAATAAACAGTGCCAGAAGAAGTGTCATGATTATACTCCAGTGATTTGAGAAACGGTACAAATAACATTTCAGCTCTTCAAATGCCTTCCTTAGAGGAAATAAATGATACTTTTTCTGACACAAATATAATGTTATGTTTCAAACAAGTCAGATTTTCTATCTGCTCTAATCTTCACTTCTAGTCCAATGGGATCTATAGGCATATATTATAATTTGAAAGGGAAAATGTGTGCTGTCACTACTATCTTTTCTTAAATTCTATACATACATTTTGTGCTGTTCAACCTCAGATTTGCCTATCTATAATTCCTTGTATTGATTTTGTTTGTTTTTGTTATGATTTGCCTAAAATGCATCAAAAAAACTGGAAGATATCACAAACTATTGATACTGATTTTTATTTTTTTTTTTTTAATATATTTTAGGGACAGAAAGGTCACATATAATTTGCTTCACTATAACTTGGTCTGTGGAACTTGAAATAGATTATGTATTTTGGAATTGCATGTGTTCAGCACAGCATCTCAATAAACAGATCAGGACTGATGATTTATTATCTCAAAAGTAACTTTATTCTACTGGATGGTTATCTTCATTGTAAAATGACAACCTCTTCCAGTCTGTTTCCACAGCTCCTCATTGCTAGATATCACAGACTCTTGATGGCAATGTGTTTTTCTTGTTTGTGAGGTGGAGTAGAGGGGAAGATGTCTGGCTAGGTTAAAATGATATTATCAGAAATCTCTTCCCCGTGCAGGCAATTACAGATAGTGAGCAAACAATCTTCCAAAAATCTAACCTAAGAGTCTTCTAGTGAATGGACTGAATAGACTATGTCTCATAGGTCCCAAAGTGTATGAGTTATTTAGTACGACACTTACTGTGGCTTTTTTCACAGCATTCTGATTTTTACACATGCTTCTTGAAGTGCAGGAATAGAATATGATGTTATTTCTTTAAATAGTCTCCGATGTTACAAATAGAGGAAAATAGTCTCTTTTACAAATTAGGATTTCTTTCTTAGCCATAACTCATACATTTCTCTATTGTGATAGCACGGGATTCTTTCAGAAGCAAACTGACTGGTCTTTGTCACTGCCCTTTCAGAGCAAAGTAAGTCCTTCATGCTGTAAACACGATGTTTGGTCCATATTACTCAAAACATATTATATTGAGATTCAGTCTATTTACTGGGATCTTTTACTGTTACTCAAACTTAGCTCCTTTTGAAATCTATGGAATATTGCTATGGATTAGCTAGAAATTACTTTAAGACAACACAAAATGGTTTAGAGAAGCTGAGAGACCTATTGATTGATTTGGACATCTTAAAACAGTGTGAAAAGGAGTCTAGAATGTAACTGTTTAACTTTGTTCTATTTTTTTTTCCTACCAGATCTAAACTATTTTTTTTTTTTACTTTCTATTTGGTTCCACTGCCAGTATTTCTCTTGCTGCATGAACACTGCATGAACACACGGGGAAATGTTTCCACCTGCAGAACTGTCATTTCTACAAAAGCAAGTAAGCATTATTAATTTAATTAGGTAAGTACTCAAAGTTTTCAGAAGTAAAATAACTTGGCAAAAGACAACATGGCAGACATGAACAGATGAAAAATATGTTTGTAGATTACGGATTTTATCCCAAAGGGCTGAGTCATGCTACAGAGGCTGTTGGAAACTGCATGTCTTTTAAGGATAATATCTATTCAGAGTGGAATCCCAGATGATGGTTAGGGGAATGCAACAGGCAGAGTCAGCAGTGCTTACCTCTGTCCAGTGGAAGACTGGGTCAGGACTCTTAATGGCTTACTGGGGGGGGGGATGAGGGGGAGGGGGGTCATGTCTCGTTTGTCACAAATGGAGGAATTTAGACTAGATGCGATGGTTACTTTAGAGTTGTTTAATCTGGCCAAAGAAAAAATATGTATTCTGCTTGCAAAAAAACACCTAATTTCTCAATTTTTCCAAGTTGGGATTTTTTGTGTTTGTGTTATGTTTTTTTATTTGTTTGGGCTTGGCTTGTTTGGGTTTTTGTTTATGTTTGTTACTGCTAAGTTTATTTTAAGTCATATTTAGTTACAAATTGTAGAGACAAGCGAGGGAACCATTAGGGCTGGGACCCTCACTGGGTATTGTAAACAATGAAACATCTGAAAATAAAAGACAGAAGAAGCCTGAGAGAGGTAAATAAAATCATGGAAAGCATGGACAAAGAAGCTGGAAGAGGAAACCAGGAAAACACATAAAGATTTAGAGACAGAAAATATCCACACCTCAGTAGACTTTAGCTCCCTGAAAGAGGGAGTGGAGAAATCATCTATAAGCCAGAAAAGCTGGATGAGGAAGGCTTCAAACCAGAGGTAACAGAGGATGTGAGCATGTTTTCAGATGTCTGTTGCTAAAATGATAATTTGTTTTCAGACTGTTACTGATCCAAAGAAGATGCCATTCCTTTCCCTGACCACCAGCACTTCAAGCTGCTTCAGTATTTGTAACATGTGCCAATGTCCTGCTTCTGCTGTAGGGCACAATGGAATTTCATATTATCTGGTATTAAGATTTAGCATCTACATAGAATTTTTATGCACTGAATGTTTTACAAATACTCTCCTATTAATCATCTCAGCACCAACATGGATTGTATGAAAATATAGCTATTTTGCAGATGGGGAAACTGCAGCTGATGGAATTGCTGGAGGCAAGGCAAAAAGTGCTTTTGTCAATAGCAGCATATGGTACTTTAGCTGTTTGCTTTATATCTGTATTTGACTCACCTTCTTGATTATTGTGTGCTCTACCTCTTTGCATTGATTTGGTACAGTACTGGTAAAAGTCGATACTACAGTCCGCTCTGCAGTGCCTCTCTCTCGGGGGATGAGGAATAGAAAGTGGCACCTATTTAGATGGCAGGACCCAAATACCTAGTGCAAAACCTGATTTTCCTGACAAATATCTGCTGCTGAAAGATACAAAAGAATTGATGAGTTCCTAAATGGCACTTTAATGAAATATGGCATCTTTAAAAATGTAGAGAATTTCCAGAAAGACATATAAATTAGTTCTCTAATATTATTCATATCTGGATGTTTGTCATTTTGTTATTTTGAGATAGATGCCAAAAAGTTGTTATTTTAAAGAGACTGCTATGAAGGTTAAAAAAACACCCAGATTTTATGGGAGTCTTAGCATTCTTTACCCTGGTGTCAGGCAAATACTTGGTTCCATCGGTTGTAATCTTTTCCTCATATTTGCCAGTCTCTTTTATTAATGTAAGAGAACCAACACAGTTCACAGAAGTCAGAAAATATTTAAGACTTTTATTTTTTTTTTGACAGAAAAAAAAAAGCTAAACCCAAGAACTTATAAAATGCATAGTCAGGAAAACATAAATTACTGGCAAAGCCTTTGTCAGTGTTCACTCTTAGGTTGGTTACATATAATTACAGAAATGCACTGCAGGTTCTAATGTATAATTTGAATGTGTATGTGCTCATACACATCCATTTTATCTAGTGAAGTTGTTTTTCAAGAACTTTGCAGCAATGTTCAGGTTGTCTCCCAGGGATGTGGCAATAATACTGGATAAGTATAAATTCGACACATGTGGGTTTTGTTGGACTCCTAAAACATTTATTGTATCACAAATTCTCATCAAAATACTTGGAAATTCCAGACATTCTGTAAAGCAAGTGTTACAGCAGGTGTTCAAAAAGCATAATATTTTCTCTACTTCTTTAATCAAATAAAGAACTACTTAATTTTCACTATGTAATATCATGTGGTAATATTGCCTAGATAACTTGGATGTATTTGGGGAATTTATAATGCTTAGTTACAAAATTAGCTACAGCAGGGATCTGACCAATTATGTCAGCTCCTTAACACATTACAGTGTAAAGACTTCTTGTAAGAACACAGCAAGTTTTTGCTAGAGAAGCTAGATTTTGTGTCGTTTGATAAAGCATCAGTGTCACTGGAAACATCAAAGAGTACTTTGGGTCTGATATTGCAAGGTACAGGGTAGTTTACCAAACTTCTATGCAAAATAATTACCAAGACCAAAAATCTCTTTGAATGTAATTGCAGGGATAAGGCATATCACTTTAAACTGAAGTAGTGCAACTATTATTTTAGCTGAAACAAAACTGAAATCCTAAGAAAGGATAGATCTCCTTATAAAAAGATACATTCAGCATTTGCGTGAAGCTCCGGGTGGTTAAAAGATGAAGCATGAGCTCAAAGAAACTTCAGAATTACTGATGCAAATTTACTTAGGGAAAAAGTATTTCAGGATGAGAACAGGTCTATTGTCCAAAAATAATCTTGTTTTCAAGAAGCTGTTTAGGAACTTGATACTGATGACACTAGAGACTCTCTTATACTCTCAAAGTAAGTAATCAGGTATTTGCTGTTTTCTGCAAAGCCTGTTTAGATGCCATCATTGAACATGCCATTACTGAGTGATACTATGTTCCAACACAGGATCTTAAGGACTTAAATCAATGTTTTGTGGGAAGATGTGGTAAATGCAGGTGCTGGGTAAGACTTGTTGAAGCCTGGGCTAGGTGAGAGGGCAGTTGTTTAAGTCTGAGTTTTTCTTTTTTTTTTTTTTTTTTTTTAAAAAAACAATTTGAAAAAATTTATCTATAAANTGTTTTGTGGGAAGATGTGGTAAATGCAGGTGCTGGGTAAGACTTGTTGAAGCCTGGGCTAGGTGAGAGGGCAGTTTTTTAAGTCTGAGTTTTTCTTTTTTTTTTTTTTTTTTTTGAAAGAACACAGTTTGAAACAATGCACTAATAAAGTGCATGGTAGGGGGGGAGGGGAGGCTGTCTAGAAATGAAGCCTTCTAAGCAAAATCTCCATTAAAGCCATTTCTTTCCTCCAATAAGTCAACTTTCACCTAAGTCTGAGTTTTTGAAACATTTTTTGTTTGGGGTCTTGTTCTGGATTTTTTTCAAAGAATATGTTGTCATCTCAGTATTACTGACTCAACATCACACCCAGTGCTTTGGAATTTGGTTTCAAAAAGGAACTATTAATTGGTGCACAAATATATACTGAATTCTTAATATTTAACAATGACTGATATAATATGGAAAGTAAAGCTACTAGAATGCTTCCTCAGCTGCCCACTGATCATTACTGGAAACCTATCCTTACAGTGAATGCGATGCAGCAGTCCCCAGGAAAAAAATGTTTCTTTTGAAATTGGGAATGTCAATCACTCAACTTCGGTAATGCTGAAATTTTACCTACACTGCACTGGTGTTAGAAAATACCTATCAAACAGCCTGAATTCTTGCTTTTCATTTACAATGAAAAGCAAGCACAAATGAAGCTTATTAGTTTTCCTGCCCGAATGAAACCAGAATATTTAAAAGTTATTGTTTTCCAGAGGTATGAAAAGCAAACTGCTCAGGACTTCTCATTTACTGATGCAGCTGAAGTGTGTATGTTACAGATAAATGTTTTATGATGTAAAATGATTCATTTTTTAGAATCACAGATTCTATGACTTCATTTTTTTATAAAGACAGGAATATCAGTCTTTTTTTATTGCATGCATTTGAGCACCCCATTTTCTCAACCTTACTCACAAAGTCAGAAGAGCTCTGTACAGGGAATGTGTTTTTCATTTGTTGACTTTTCATGCATGTGAATACACACTAGCATTGTTTCTCAAAAAAATCACTTTGTCAGACCTTAGCAAAATATGAAGGTTTTAGGATCATGCTACAAGCACGTGACAATGCAGAAAGTTGGGAATAGGCCCAGGACTTTTTAAGGAAGACACTTCAGCATCCTACAGGTGGGTTTTGAAGCTGCCTTTTAGCTAACTGAAAATGAGGTTGCGTATACACTCTTTCTGAGAAAACATGTTACTTAAAGTCCTTAAACTTAGATTAAGTCCTTTTGCAAAATCTATATTCCGAAACACCTCATATATTTATTTTTTTACAGTATGTATATTCACACAGCCTGACGTATTTTAGGTGAAACTGATATATCAATCAATCAGCATCTCTTTAATGGATGTAACCAAAACAGGAAAATGAAGCTCCTGTTTGTTTCATCTATGTATTCTGCACTCTTATGTTCCTCATGTCTTCCAGCAGCATAGGTCTGTAGGTTGCCTTCAAGCTTTCCATGTATTCTAAATAATCACTCACTTGAAATCCATGGAGTGGTTCTTCCTGCACAAATGCACAGAAAACATTTAAAAGCTAGGAAAAAAGATGCACAACTCAAATTTAATGAATTTGAAGCTTCTATAGATAACTCATTTTGCTCTGCGTGGGTGTTTAAAATACATTACATTTCATTTAGAAACAAAGAACTGCTAATATCTGCTTCCAGACAATTCTTTTTCATTAGTCTTATTCTCAAATAGTTTTTTCAGGTGAATGCTGTTCATCTCATTTTTGGAGAACATTACATACTGAAGATTTTCAAGATTAACAAAGTAAGCTTTAAGAAGGCAAAACTATGTACACAAATATTCTTTTGAAACATTTCCATACCAGCACATGGCATGCTGGAAGTTTGTTAATGTGGTTTTTATATCCAAGTAGATTCTCAATAAAATTAGGACAGTAACAGTAGATATTTACTTTTAAAATCAATGATAAAGATTGCTATAAAGTGCTTAAAAACATAATAAAGAATTCTGCATCACTACAAATCATTACATTTTCACTAATTCCAAGACATAGAGTAAAAAAGGGAATCCTCAGGAAAAAGAAAGAAACAGGCCATGTTCTTTCTGTGGCTACTAGATTAAAGGGCTAGGAAGGGTGCACAGCAGAAAGTAGAGCGTGAAGAACAGTTTAGATAAAATAGGTGAATTAGTTGCTGCTTTGAACTGGAAAAATTAGTGTGCCCAGCATCTACTAAGCAGTATTACTACTGTTGGCACCATATGCTGCAAAAAGCTTGCTGGAGCCATAAAGTCATTGTGGACACATTTTATCTACTGGTGTATTGACTCTACATCTTTGTTAAGTAGAATTCTCCTGAGAATGTCTGCTCAGGCTTGGAAGGCTGTACTCTGGCATCTGAACAGTAATACAGAGGAAAAGAAAATGGACTTCAACAGAGAATTGTAGTAGGTATTTAGCTCTTTTTTTTCTTTTTTTTTTTTTTTAGCAAATATTATATTGGTTAACTGTGTACACATATTAGAACATTGGCTAGTGATTTAGCTGTCAATAATATGGCCCATACCCACAGAAAATAAAGTGAGCAGTAGCTAAGTTACTTCCAGAAGACTGACATACTAGCTCTGTATGTGCTATTGCAAGTCACAAACCCTGTAGCCCAAGTTTTTCTGTTTTATTCAGCATTAACTGAATTTTAAATTTTATTAATCCTTTCATGGAAGGGTGAAGGCGCATACTGGAAGAAAGAAAGTTTTACTAATTAATAATGTTTCAACTTTAAGCGCTAGGCATAATGTCATGTGAATTGACAGCAAAGTTGTCTCCAACTTTTTTTTTCTGTGTGTGCAAATATAAGTACATTAATATTGAAGAAGAAAATATTTGGGTGTAATTTGAACAGCTAGCTGGAACTACTTTTTAGATAATACCAATAAATGTGCATTGCTATCAACTCATCATATTTCCATTACAGACATAAAGCATGTTAGAAGCTTAAAAACAGAACATACTATTGGTTCTTGGAAGGAAAACAGGCAGCAGGACTTGTTTGTATAGCAAATGACCATTGCTAGTATGAAGTCCAAGATGTGATATTTCATTAAAAAAAAATATAACATGAATATTCAGATACTGTAGGTGTCTTTTCTTCTCTTGGAGTTTTTCTTCACTTGGACTATGTTCTCAGAATAGTTTATACTTCCACTTTTAAAAGAATTACTCCACTACAGCAATCCAAATTCATGAATGTTGTGCTGAGAAATATGCTAAAAGTTCAAAATTAATTTGGTTATTTCTGAAAAAAGGGAAGCTAACTTTGCAAGTATTAAACCCAATTAACCTCACATAAAATTGAATGAATATAATAGCAGAATATTTTGTTTGTTTGTTTGTTTAGATGATTTAAGAGATATTGAAACCAAGATTACTATTTCAGTATGCCATTAACTCCCCTTTTTCTACAGTAGTCACTCAAGGAATTTTAAATACTCCAGTAGTGCACTAATATACAGCACTTCTCATTAACAGTACCATGTCAAATCTTTGGCTTGTTTATGCTGTAGGTGATGACAAGATACAAAGTCTCTTGAAATTTCCTAAAAGTTACATACCCTATCCAACTAAAACCACCAAAATGAAGTAGTTTTTAAGCCACATTGACCAAACCCAGGTCAAGTAAAACAATCCAATCATTAGACCTTAGCAAACATTTCAAGGAAAATGACCAGCTTATTCATATTTAAGTATATGTAAGTTGGATGCAAATTACTCAGAAAACTGTTGTTTTTAGGGTAGAATAAGATGTAGATATCTAGCTCTCAGAAGAATTTTGACTGAAGAAAAAGACCAGTGAAAATAAACAGAGGTGTCTCTGAGAAGATGACTGTATCTATAGCTGAGCACACAGAATCCAATAAAGAAATGTAATTTATAATATGGCAAAGAATATGAATTTTTGAGGCTGGCTATATAGTAATTGGCATCTGTTCAAAACAACAGCTTACTGAGCTTTGTGCCACATCTCATCTCTTCAAGCTTCAGGAAGAGAACACTTTTGTAAACCCACCTCTCTGAAGAACATCTAGTACAGAGAACTGAATTAAATGACCTCATGACTTATTGTGGCTATTTACTTTGCTGTCAAAGGGAACTGAACAGGACAAATACAGGAAAGCTATTCTCTGGAAAATACCATAATTTTTTGCTAAGAAGTAAACAAATTTAAAGTGTCATTTCACTCAAAATCAGTGAGTGAAATTCAGTGAGAGCTTTCAGTACTGAGAGTTTTGCTTCCCTTCAGCAGTTAAAAAATTTTAAAAAGAAACCCTTACTTTAAGGAAAACCTGGAGATCTTGCGCTTCAGTGTGCTTCAGGATGTCTTGCTGTAGGTGTCTGAACACAGAAATACAGATATATATTTGATAATCAGGACCAAGCAAGATACACGTAGCAATATAGTGACAGATCTCCCTCCAGTCCATGTAATTCCAGAAACACTGAGTTATCCATTGCAGACAAATCTAGATGAGAACAAAATGATACATAATTAAATTGCTGTAGACATTCAGTCTTAATTGATCAGCTTTATCTCTTTTCTATACTATGGACCCCTTTTTCTATACCATTACCCTACTTATGAAAATAAAAGTGATAAAGTACAAAAGAAGCCATGAATTACCATTTTTTAAATTGCAGCCTCCAAGTAGAGTTCCAGTGGGTTCTGCTAAACGTAACACCCTGCATGTGTGCATCTCACTTATCTGAGTACGCTCTGACAATTGAGGTTGAGACATAAAGGTCAAAGTCCAATGAAAATAAAAGGGGATTTTTTCCAAGATTTTTTAAAAATGTGGCCTAAAGTGTAATGAGGATTATGAAGATACGTTTAACACGGATTTTCCTCTAAATAAAAGCAGTTCTTTGCTTATAAATTAATGTCAACCCCTTCCCTAAGTCACATTTTCATTTAATGACGTATGCATGGAACACACTTAGTGACTCCTTTTGCCAGTTCTAAATCACAAGATATTGAGAAGCATACAGCACATTTCACTTCATTTAGTTCCAAGCTACAGACCTTCTGCTAATCAGTCCTTAAAGTGTTTAAAAATATGCAGGAACAGAAGTACCAAAATTCTAATTATATGACAGCAGCCATACTCTGGCATTGAATCTGTTTTCAGGTATTTATTGATGTACATGCACCTAACTACATCAGAGTTGTTTTCACAGTTCAGGGTTCATTTGTTTTTAATCCTGCAGTAGAACTGCAGTAGCATACAGAAGATACAGTGGCACCCACCAGTGGCATTTCGGTAACACATTAAATAAAAAATAAAATCCCCAAACAAAAAACCTTGTCAGCAGTTCAGAACAATAACTAGTTTATTACTAACTGACTGTAAAAAAAAATATAAAAGCAGTATAACAGTATACAGTATAACTTACACAAGACTAACTGAGGAAGGAGTGATACTCCCTATGTGTTTTCCCACCCCAAAACAAGAACCTTATTATGAGCACCTCATTCCTATGCTGAGATAAAAGTCCCTTATCTGCTGATCTCTCCTCAAAGACCAAATGCCAAGCTGACTTTTTTTAAAGTAATATCTGTACCACACTGGCATCTGCTCCGATTAAGAAGCCTCTTAAGCTGCAAAGGGATTTTGAAGGAATAAGATGAAAAATATTTCCCTTGGAACAGCACTAAGCTTTCTTATTGTGGCAAGAGGTCCTTTGCATTTGCAATCTAATTTATTACTGCATGACACTGTTTACACTTCATCATCACTGTAGTCTTTAGAAGTAATTCTCCACACATATTTCCATTCCATATTACCAAAGAATCATAGTAAGTAGGTAAAATGAAAGCTAACATTATGGATAAATACACTTCTTTCATCATATCTCTTTAATATAGAAGGTTAGTGTGTTGTCTGATTGTAATAGTATGAGTAGTTCATATAAAATTAATTTTGCTATCATATTACCTGAACTGGTTCCTATTATGCACCTATACCAAATTACTCATTTCCTTCCTATGAGAAATTTAAAAAGGTATTTCAGGGAGTAAGATATTCTACTTATTTTTAATGATAAATCTGAGGGTTTTAGTAAATAGTGCTTTTATCAGGTTTTCTGCATGAACATGTAACAGAAGGTCATTACCTGCAGTTCACTGTCATTATTCTACCAAAATCAGTTTCTGTTTTCAGATGCTCTAAGTCACTCACATTCAATATCATCTCTCACCCACACTTTCATAACCGCACACACATGCTGTATGAACTTCCTTGATTTGGTGGATTAGGATCCAAAATTTGATGGTACTTTGATACGCTTTCATCAGTTACCTGGGATGGAGTAAAACCAGACCTTTGGAAGGCTGCAAAGACAAGTGGCAACTTAGCTTTCAGCAACATTTCAATGTAGTGAGTGCTGCAGAAATAGACTGGATGGATGCCAGATTCCACTGTGGTAGCAGGTAGGTGCATCTGATTAACAACAACATCAGCAAGAACAAAATCAAGAAAAAGGATTACAGAAAATATGTTACTTTAAAATACCTTTGTGGGAACAATACATAGAAGTACACATCTTTACCTTTAAGGGTAAGTAATCCCAGTTCTTTTAGAGATAGGAAATAGAATTAACAAAAAAGTACTACTATTAGGAAAAACATGTAGTTATACTAAAGAAAATTACAAGTTAGAAACTGATATTAAATATACCCTAACTATTCCTTTGCAATAGCAACCTAGTTCTTTATTTCTTTTCATATAAGCTTAAATTGTGAAAGCTTATGGAGAAACTATTGTCATATTTTAAACAAAAGAACAGAAAGGAAAAAAAGACTATGTTGCAATTTCTTTTCCCCATTTACTGGTGAATAGCGTGGAACTTCTATTTGAAGTTGTTTTGTGTGTGCACATTTCTTTGCAGTATGTATGGCTGGTGAAATTCTGTTCTGTGCAACAAAAGTAACAGAGATTTTATCAGTATGGAAAGCTCTGGAAATCAGGGTCTGGTTTCCAGGTAATGCTGGATGGTCAAGGTACATCCTTTGGCATTTTGCTCCTTCCTGAAGTAGGCAGCAACATAATCCAACAGCTGGATAATTCAGCATTCATGTTTTGACATTTTATTTTAATTGAGATTGCAGCGAATAGGTTAATTACTTAACTTTCTCTTTGTGTCTTGAAGATATATTATGAAAAAGAAATAATTTAGGTATTGAGAATGAACATTAGCATGGCAGTAACCTGCCTGCACTGCTGGCTACTTCTTGTAAAGACAACTGTACGGATAACTGAATTTCTCAGCAATGATGGTGTTCAGCACAATTACGTTCACACAATGGACTAAAACTTCATTCTGCTGGAGAAACCTCAAGGCTAGACTCAGTGCTATGAGTGGACCAGTACAGTCACTTCTGGTGAGAAGAGGGATCAATTCATACTAATATGGAAGACTGCGTGCGGAAGAGGTAAGGAATCTAATCTGTGCTTCTTGTACAGTGGAGGTCGCTAATAAAGACTAGAGTTGCTCTACAATTTCTATTCAAAACATTTAAGACAACATAACAATGTAAAACTCAAGCGGTTTTACCTTAAATAGATGGAATCACACATAATGAAATATGGAAATGTTTCCTATACTACAAACTTGATCCGAGATGCTAATAATTTCAAACTGTCAAACAGTCAGTATTAGGGCAGTAATCATTTTTCTTATTTACCAAATATACCCTAGTTAATTTAGTAAATTCTAAAACTGATTGGTAGTTTTACTAGGGAAAAAAAAAAAATCAAAAGGATAAGCTTTCACTCTATAACAATAATTAAAAAAAAGGTAATTCCACAGTACCGCAGCCTTCACACAGAATTTAATAGCACTAACAGTTTATTTTATTAGCAGCTTTAAAATTAAATAATGTTCCCTTTATTATCAGTCCACCTGTATTTTCACTGCTTTTAAACAACCATTTGAGCAAATGTCAAATCTGTATTTTTCTGAGAGACTTTTTCAGGGTCACTTATTCAGTTAGAGGTCTTTAATAAAAACTTAATGCATTAAAAAAAAAATCAACAACAACAACAAATAATAAACACACCAAAAAAAACCCCACCCAAAGCTAAGGAAATTAATAGTCTCCTCTAGAAACTTTCAAAGTTGCTTTTCAGAAAGAGACAGCTTTTGAGTTCTTACAGATATATGTAGTCTTGGTAGCCACAGAAATGCTGAAACAAGAAGACGTGAAAATTGTTTAAGGAACATCAGTGTCTTCTCCCCATCCCCTGACATTATGAGGAAGATAGAAGACGCAAACCAGTCATAGCCAGGACAGTGCTCCTGCAAGCAGCCTGCGTGATAAGGTTAAGGAACTTGGGCAGAAAACTCCTCACTATCCTTTGGGAACTGCAGCCTTCCTTTTCCCCAGGTCCATGCACAATAAAGGCAAGAGCTGGTTTGTTAGGGATGGGACAAAGAGAATACAGCTGCACAGAAGCTAGCTTCCTGAGGCACAGATGCCTCTCAAACTGAATTAAGAGAAACTTAAGCTGTTTTTCCCAATGCACTACTTTTTTTTCCAGTCTGAAATGAAAACATTCCTGTTGATCAGTTTACAGACACATATCATTACATGGACAATATGATTAATACTGTTGGTATTGTGGGAGTACCACAAATACTCATTAATGCTCAGAGATTCATTGCTGCAGACTCTTTATCACATACAGAATGACGTGATCCTACTGCAAAACAGTTTATGACAAAAATGAGCAAGACTTACAATTTTAACAAAGTAGAGGAACAAAAGGATGAAGAGTTTCTGGAGGGCACTGGGTGTGCATTTTAACTTGCTTCACAAAATTTCAAAGTAAAAGTGCTGCTTTGGGATGTGTGTTTGTTTTTTTTTTTTTTTTGTGGGTTTTGTTGGTTTTTTTTTTTTTTTTTTTTTTTTTTTTTTTTTTTTTTTTTTTTTTTTTTTTTTTTTTTTTTTTTTTTTTTTTTTTTTTTTTTTTTTTTTTTTTTTATTTTATTT
>NDXB01009556.1:0-10455 GCA_002631895.1 Agapornis roseicollis
GAGAGGAGAGAGGAGAGAGGAGAGAGGAGAGAGGAGAGAGGAGAGAGGAGAGAGGAGAGAGGAAAGGAAAGGAAAGGAAAGGAAAGGAAAGGAAAGGAAAGGAAAGACCAGCTTCATTTCATCCTTCATTTCATCTTGATAAGGTCAGCTTTGTTAACCATAATGCTTGGAGAATTATTGTTAATCAGACTGTAACCCAACCAATCTGTGGGCTTGGCAGTGATGTGGGAGACTGTCTGAAAAAGGGTACGGGTCTCTGGGGAACACCGAAACCACAAACATTTTTTGTGCTTTTCATCTATACAAAGAATGGATCTTGACTCTGTCCTTCAGCCTCTGATGGCCAAGGATATTGGGGCATGACAGCTACTCAGATTGTCTAGGGGTTCTTCATGCCAGTAATGTCTGGGCCCCATCTGGAGATCAATCTGAGCCAAGGTACAAGGAGTGGTCTGTCCAAAACGTGCACCCATGCTCAAGTATCTCTGCATGTGTGTACGTATCTTCACTAAGTTTACCTTTTGGAAACATGGCAGCAAACCAACATTAAGGCGTTACTGTGACAAGTGCATTCAGCAAAGCTCCTGTAAAGTTTTATCCTGTCTGCTCACGGCATGGCCACACAAAGCTGTATATCATCTAAGGTAGGAATCAGATGACTGATACTACTCTTGCTTCAGCAGAGGAGAGCTGCTGCCAGCTGGGCATGTGAGCAGCCCTGCCTCTTGAGTTTAGTACAAGAGTTTCGAAAGAGAACATGTATTGGATATTTTGGAGCTCGATGATGTTGGGTTTTTAAAGTTTTTTTTACTCTTGATGGGAAAAGCTTGTGGTTAGTGGGCTTTTACTCTGCATTTCCTGTTTCATGATCTCTGTTGCTCCTACTGTAAAATACTGAATGTGAGATAATTAAAAACAAATTTTTTATTGTCATATTCTCAATAGCTGTTATGACATTGCAGACTCCTTTTCTGGTCATCACCCCCATCCCATGAAGCCTGGGCACATAATATTTGTCTTAAGGAAATCACAGTCTTTCAGTCCTTTACTGCACTTGGGATTACCTTGGTTTGTAAACACAGTAGGCTTGGTTTCACCTGTAGTATGCAAGATTTTTTTAATAAACATTCCTGGTTAGCAGCATATGCAACATTTCTTGGTAGATCATAAATTGTTCTGTACAATGAAGGAGAAAACCTGACAGCTGAAATAGAACAAAGGCCACGATCCAGAATATGTGGCATCTGTTCCGAGACTGAGGAAGTTATTCTCTGTGTTGGTGCCTTGCACTGACCACTTATATGAAGGTCAGACACCCCTCAGCAGCCCATTGTCCTGTGGTAACTGAAAGGCACATTCTATCAAAGTTTACCCACCAGTGTTTCCAACACAACCCATCAGCAAAGCCCTTGAGACTGCTAAAGTACTCTTCACTGGCTGAAGCTCAAAAGCAAGCAATACGTACAAGGGTGATCCCAGCTACTACCCTTTGCTGTTCTCTAGTTAATGCTGCTGCTCCCAACTAAAACAGCTCCTGAAAGTGCACAGCACATCCATGGACTGCAAAGTGTAATGGTGCTGGACACCCTAGCAGTGCCCAGGGAGATGTCACAGGCTCTGCTGCAGGGTGGCCTTGCTATGATAGCCAGACATGTTGGGTAACATACAGCCTGTTCAATCTTGTAGGATTCACACAGACAGAAGGAGCTTCCCTGACTGCTGAACGCTGTAAGTCCACTTCATAAGGCACCAGTCAGAATTTCAGATGTTTCTTGATCAGTAGAACTGTCAGTGCTGCAGGTATTTTGAGAGAAATGTCTTATACTAAAGTGTTTATGTTACTGTAGCACTGCAGATGCCTCTTCTGGGCCAGGATCTTTGCTATGTGAGATGCTGTAGCACAGGACAGAAACACTGCATGCCCCAGAGCTTACTGTAGCCATAGTCCAAAGGGCAAGGGGTGCAGATAAAGGGACTAGTCCAGAGAATGCAGAGGTGACATTGGTTTGTGTGATAACCAGTTGTTTGAGTGCACCTTGACCATAATTTTTCCAAAGAGAGGGCTTGATGAAGGTTAGCAAGATGCCATTTATCTGGGTGCTCCCTCCAGGCATGTATGGCTGCATTCCCAGCACCCCAAGGGAGAGCTCCCATGTCTCAGGGAGCATCCTGGCCAGTAGCACCTACAGTGTGTGCAAACATTCTACATATGGAAAACATGTTGAGCTACTGAACATGTCTCCAGTTATTATAATGGATTTATAATGATGGGTAGTATACTTATTGCAACCTCAGATCAATGTTGGAAATCTCAGCTAGAGACTGTAAACCATGCAAAGGTCTCCCTTTCCATAGTCAATACCATTTGAGCCCCACTGAGACCACATCCAAGTCAGGCAAATCAAACCACATTATTTCCCTTCATCTCATGAGACCTTCATGGTCTAGCAAGTACTCTGAAAGGTCTGGTGTGGATTTTCAGCTTGTAAGTACTTGCATAGCCAGGTACCTCTCCCATGGAAAGAAATAGTCCTCTGGAAGATGTCAAGAAGACAAGACTGCTTATCACAATCCTGTAACAAGGGGGTGGTGAAACTGCT
This sequence comes from Agapornis roseicollis, assembly GCA_002631895.1. Taxonomy (NCBI): domain Eukaryota; kingdom Metazoa; phylum Chordata; class Aves; order Psittaciformes; family Psittacidae; genus Agapornis; species Agapornis roseicollis. The sequence goes on from NDXB01009556.1 coordinate 2,601, forward strand.
GTTGCGTTAAAGCTGAGCAACTCATCATTGTTCTGTCCTGTAAATGTTTTCGTTGTTTAAATGTTTTCCTTAAATGCAAATACAGGTGATGATGAGCCTTTTTTTCAAAGTGTGGAAAAAAAGCTCAATGGGGGTTATCAACACAGCTTCGTTTTGATAACTTTCAAGTGTTTTGTATTCAGCCATGTAAGAAAAAACCTCATTAGCTTAAATTGTGAAATCAAAAATAATTTTGAATTAATTTTTCATTTCAGAAATAATAAAAGGACAATTTCCAACCTTTAAAACACAATTCAAATTAAAAAAATTGCCCAGTACAAATCCATTCAGGGAAAATGTTTAATTTCTCATATATTACCATTTTGGGGTGACAACACAGTTCATCAAAAGCCTCTGTGCCTCAATAATCTGCACTAGGTTTCCCCTGATTGCATGGTGACTGTGTGTTGCCTAATTGTGTGTGACTAATACAATTTCATGTGCATTTCCGTGCACTGGGAATTCATTGTTGCCACATACTACCATTGGGAAATCACTAAGCGTGTGTCTATGAAACAATGACAGGGAAACAAGAGTACCTCCTCCAGAGAAGACCTAGGAGGAGGTGGATGACTGGGAGCAACAAATTATTGAGGCAGAACGGACAGAAAACAGAGAACTTGTGCCTTCTCCCCAGTTTGTGAGGCACCAAACCTTCTCTATTGAGAGGGACTTTCTGGGACAATATTTAAGAGGTCTTTCTTTGATGATGAGAGCAGTGAAACCTAAGCAGTGCTTAAGAAATGGGGGGAGTGGAAGAGAAATCTCCTTGTTAGGGAGAAATATCTTGGGTCCAAAAAGCCAGGTGGACCACAAGTCCTCAGTAGCACAAGGAAGGCAGCTCAAGAAGGTCCCCTTTCCACAGGGGCAGAAAGACAGAGGAGTATAAGCAAACTGTTGTCCTCAGAAAGAGCTTGCAGTAAATGGTTGTAGTAACCCTTCATTCAAAGCACACTTTGTATGTCTGGTAAAACATTTATCGAGGGTATAGAGTCCTTCTCTCTATGACCAGCACCCAGACTTCCAATTTACAGGCCTTTCCAACCCCACTTTGTTCTCCAGGCTCCTGAAGAGGAGGGCTGGTTTGTGACCAGGGATGCTGGTCCAACATCTCCATCCTCTGCTCTAAAACTCCCTGTTGGTGGAGGGATTCTGGGTGCCAGGTATAGAAAGGAGAGGAGGTACCTTATTCAGTGGGCCCTGGAGCTCAGGGATGCAGCTGGGGCTTTCTAGGAAACAGGTGGGAATCTCAGAAACGGGATCCAAACAGGTGTCATCCTGAAGAATAAGCAAACGGTGGTTGAACAGAAGGAGAAAGCAGGAGTGGACACAGTTTACTGTCACTGATAGGAAATGCTTCTCCATCCTTGTCTATGCATAGAAGAAACACCCCAGTTGATACTGGAAGGTGATGCACATGAGTTCGTTAACCAGGAGGCTGAAGTGAGTCACCATTTCAATAGGAGAGCCAGCAAGTCAAGCCCAGACAACCTATAACTTGGCAGTAGGGATGTGTTCCCATGTGGTGGCACATCCTGTAAGTGGGTTAGGTGAGTGAGAAGAACCATGGAAACCTCATCCCTAAAAGTAGAGCAGCTTGTTAGGTGTGAGTCTTACATGTGCTCAGAAAACATCTTCTAGAAAGTGTCCCGCTGGGTATTAAGGCATTTCTCCTCCTAGTTTCTGGATGTTGGAGGTGTAGGCTGTGCTACCAAGAGTGAGTTGCTGTCTTCAGTGCAGGGGCATAAGCAGAAATGTGGGTGCCTTGAGAGTTGGAAGTTATCAAAAAACTTTGGACTGAGGCATGACTAAGGTTAAATGGTACCTGAATAGGCTGTTTCTAGATTTAAGTTTTAGACTTGGTTGCCTCATTTTCAGCCCTGTGAGTCTGCACACAACTCCCTGCATGGGAGTGATAAATATGAGGATAAATCCAGATTTATTCAGATGTTGCAAGGAGGGGAGCCCTATAAATATCCATGAGTGAGGGGATGCAAACAGCAGTCTCCCAGGGGAAGTATCTGCTTATTGCAATGTTTGTAAAAATAAACAAAACCAGCAAATGTCCTGAGGAGTCTAGCACGCAGCACTGCTGGAGGGGATGGGCAGGAAAGCTCTTTGATGAAAACTTTCTTGAGAGCAACAGGCTTTCCCTGCCTGGCTGTAGTCCCAGCCAAGCTGGCTACTTGTGCAGGGGGGCACGGGATGCTGCCCTGCCCTGTTGGTCACCTCTGCTAGCCACAGCCTCCAGGGAAAGGCCCTCTCCCTGGCCCCTGCCTACAGTTTGTAGGCTTTATGGGAATGTAAATAATGCATATGGCAATAGAAATGACATTATTGTTATAATTACTGCCAATGCCACCTGAATGAAAAAAAGAGATAAATAAAAAAAAACTGTTCTGCAGGCAAGATGACAGGAAAAGGCCTTTTTAATCAAACAGGAGGGACCCATCCCTTTTCCTCTTCTAGTAGCCTCTGCTTTGTTGCCTGCAAAATTTTTATTGTCTCCATTCAGTGTTACATTTTTCTTCTCCTTCCCCATATGCTTGTTGCATTTGGTCCCTCCTCCCTACCCATCCCAAGCCCCCACAGTTACACTGGTTGCTCATCATCTTTTTGATCGCCAAAGCCTTTCTCTAACTGCTTAGCTGGCTTCTTGCTTTTTAAAGGGCAGAGCTCTCTGAGGCAAGGGCTTCCCTTTCTAAATTGTCTTTACTACTCCCAGCATACAACACCCCTAACCCTAACACCAATCTTATTGTCTCCTGTATCATACAAACGGGCTTTAGTATCTGCTACAATGGGCTGGCTAATTGTTGCTGCAGCTGGGCTGGTCTCCTGAGACATTTGTATGTGGAGGGAGCTCTCTTCAAGGGAGAGAGGATACACAATTTTGGATTGAATACAGTGCTCCAAAAAGGAAGGTGACTCATTGAGCCTAATCATTAGGGTGTGTGATGATATTATCTAATGAGGAAATGCTTGATGATGCTTTTAGAGACTGCAGAGAGCAGCGAACTGGCTGTAGAGGAAATCAGAATGTGAGCGCTTTCGACATAAACAGTGTTCAAGAAATAGGTTCTGAAATGTCTTTGGGGAGAAGAGCAGAGCAATTTCAACACCCTCATGTTTACATCAGGGTGTTTTGCTGCTTCTGTTTAATCATATTTGTTCATATAAGTCTCTCCTTAAATAACCAGTTCTCTAGAATTCAGGACAAAGGAGCCTTGCCTGAAGAATAGATGTCATCTCATTTGTTTTCTGAAGTTTGATTTTGTTGTCATCATGTTTTTTTTTTTCTAAGTCGAGCTGAGGATGAGGTTTTAATTAAAGGAAACAGTCAGGTTGGTGTAGGTCCCAAATCTAGGTTTAGTTAAGTAAAGGAATTTTACAAAACCTCTAAGATAGAGAGAAACATTTCAATGTTGCTGTTTGGGTTTGCTGTGGGATTTTTTCTTTGTTCTTTTTTTTTTAAGAAATCTGCTTGAAATTGTTTGCTTGACTTCCTTTAAAAAATCTGAAGGTATTTGCTACCTCATGAGGACCAGAGAGTGAAACTGCATAGAAACATCGAGGTAGTCCCCATTCTCTTTTTTCTAAGTTGAGAAAGATGAATGAGCTAGCTGCCTGACTTGCATTTCTCACTCCTGACACTACTTGTCTAAGGCATCTGTGATATAGCTGGGCAGTTTTCAGTAAGGAAAATACTCACAGTAGTGTGTATTATCATGCCCCAGGAAAGCCTGTAGAAGAAGACTGAACACTTCAGAATACCCACCAGAGAAAATCCTGTTTTGTTGTTTTCATCAGGTGGGAATTTGGCCCTGGTTATCTTACTCAAGTCCCCATCATCTGATAAATTAATGTACTCATTGAGACAGAAACATTGCAGAGGGAATAAAAGCTATCACTAATTAACTTGTCTCATCCCTTAAAATAGCAAGGAAGGTCTGCCTTTCCAAAAACTACATCATCATCAAATTAGGCTTTCTTTACACACAAGGTTTAAGCCTGTTCTTCATGTATTCTAATGAAACTAAACTGACAGAGCACATACAGCCTTTTGCAGCCCTTTGTCTAAATGATGTTAAACTGGTATAAGTAGTCTTGGATACTTTTCACAAGCATGGACTTCAACCATTGCAGCTGTGGGTGCACATGACACTTTAACTCTGTTTTAAGTGAGAGAAAATGAAATTAGAATAGAATCATGATCAGATGAAGGCTAAGTTATTATGTGAGTGCTGTGGCAGTTTTATCTCTGATGAAAATGTCTGCAGAAATATTGGGAAACCCTGGTGCAGGTGTTTTGGAACCCAGGCATAGTTACAGCAACAATTTTTCTTTTTTAATTTTGCTTTTCCTTTCTCCTGCTCTAACTAAATACATCCCTGGGCTTGAAAGTACTGTGTGGGCTAAGGCCAGGCTTGTCTTAGGGCTGCAGCTGTGTGTATGTGCATGTATGTCTGTGCATTCCTTCTCACTCTTGTAAATGTGCAGCAAAAGTGTGAAAAAGAGCAGCTGGCACATCTGAGAAAGAAAATTACAGTGGAAACATGGCATATTTTTTAGATCTTGGTTACTGTGACATAAATCATGAGATCTCCCATCTTTTCAAGGCAAGACTCAAAGGTCAAGTGAAACAGAACTTGAGTTCCCAGTCCCACATGACCCCAAGCCCAGTAACATACTGGGTTGTTCAGAAAGCCTGGGTTGGAGTGTTTCTCTTCAAACTGATTAATTCTGTCCATTCCTCAGACATGTTTTATTGTTAATAATCATGCAAAGACAGAGGAAATGATGAGGACTGTATTTCTGAAGAAGTGGCTATCAAACACTATGTACTTGGGCCTCCTGTCCACAGTGTGTTTAAAAGACTTTGCAAAAGTCTTTTGAAAAACCATTTGACATAGCCATCAGGAAGGAAGCATGTGCTTCAGAGATGGTAGCTGAAGCCTTAACACAGCGGAAAAGCCAGTTTGAACTCTTTTTATAAAATATTCTTCTTTTGAGTGCAGCTGCGCTTCTAACGTGGATTGGCTGAGTCAGGAGAGCACATAAAGAAAAGCAGGAGCTCAGCTCTTCAGCTGCTAACATGGCCACATCCCACACAGAAGTGGACCAGCTCCATGCAGGTGCTGCACAGTCTTCCAGTGCCTCCCTGCAGTGTAGCCTTGTAGCCAGGAAAGACGCAAACTTTTTGGGGAAAAGCATGCCAGCTTGGAGCAACGTTAGAAACCCGCAGGATGCTTGGTCTATCAGTGAGACTATAGATCCAAAAGTTTCATGACAAAACTGAGCTGACTCGAGGGACCTGAGAATAGCTATCCTCAGGCAGCTCTTCAGGAAAGACAGTGTTCAACACCTGAGAACATGCCTTCTTTGCTTCTCCAGACCTTTGTCACAACAGTCATGGTATCCCCCTGATCAGGTACTGTACGACTGGAGGAGGATGAAAGGAGGAGAGAGGGACAGAGCCCTTTCCTGCCCCTTTGTGTTGGATCTGGTGTTTCAGGTAAGCATGGTTAGTGGTACATGGCCAAAGGATGGGCTTCAGGGATGTACCCCTGCAAGAGCAGCCACAGTCTAGCCTGACTATGTAACAACCCAACTCTTTGGACCACTCTCTCCAATGCAATAACAAACTGCTGTGCACAGCATTCACCAAACCATTGCCATTCCATGCATTTCAGGTAAGCTAGGGAACTTTGTGATCTTACTAGGTTACTTTACTGGAAGGTAAGGTACATCTAAGAGAACAGCAATATAGGATCAATCTTCCCAATTAGGAGAGGACAGAAGATGACTGTATGTATAGTAACAGCCACCACAAAACCAGCAATAAAAATAACAATAATAATAAAGTAATATGTTTAATAGTATCTTAGCATTCACCTCTTCTGAGAATGTGATTCAGTGTTGTTGTAGAGAAAATAGCACTTAACAAATCTGATTTAGTTCTTTGAGGAGATTACAAAGTTGCCTGATAAAGGTAACTACGCAGATATGCTATACTTAGATTTTCTACAAGGGGATTGAGCTAAAATCATGACATCCTGCTTAAAAAATAGCACAGAATAGTATGAACCATAGGATATGCGAGACAGATTGAGAGCTGGATAACTGACAGATCTCAAAATGTTGTTGTCAGTGAGGACTCATCACAGAACAACACATATCATGCAGGGTTGGAACTCAGCCCTGCTTTATCCTATGCTTTCATCAGTGACCTGGAAAATAAAGTAAAATGGCCACTGATGAAGGGCATGGATGACCCAGCTTTGATGGCTAGGTGTTTAATGAGGCAGCCACACCGTGGATGGTGACCACTGCGTAAGCAGGGCTCACCTGATAACTATTCCTGAAGCCAATGCTCTGAGGTACTTGGAGGGAGGACGGGTGTGGGGCTGTCCCTTACGAGCAGGACTGGTCTCATATAGCGTTGCTCTGAACAAGAGCTGGAGGTCATTGAACGTGAGTGTTTCAGTGTGAACACCTCTCTGGTTGTCTCTCTCATGCTGACAAATGGGGGCAAAGGCTGCCTGGGAATGAGCACACAGGGAAGGTAGTAAGAAGGATCAGGGAGGTTGATTTTCCTCCATATAAAACATTGAGACTAAAGTGGATTAAGATAACACAACCAGGCCTGAGGCTCACATTTTAATATTCAAAAGGTGGTTAAACTGAGGGCAGGGAAGAGCCCCAGAAATGAATTAAGAAGAAAATGCCTTACAGCAAGATACTGAAATTTTTCGATCTGTTTCGTGCACCCAAAGAAGGAAAGAGGGGAAAATTAAAGCATATCCTGAGTTCAGCATATAAGTAATTTCATCAGAGGAAAATAGTGAGTGAGACAAGGCTTTTTAATGAAGTAGAGAATAGCATAAACACAAACCACCACTGGCTAGAAGCTGAAACCAGACAAATTCAAATTAGATGCAAGGCACACGTGTTTAACAAAGAGGTGATTAACCACTGGAACAAATGACCAAAGGGAGGGGCAGCTTCCCCTTTTCTTGATACCTTCAGATCCTGACTAGACACCTTTCTGGAAGGTAAGAAGCATCTCTTTCTGAAAGAGATGCTTTAGGTGAGTGCAAGTCACTGATCACTGGTAAGAGGTAGTGAGGTAAAAGCAATTGGTCTGCATTATCTGGGTCAGATTACACTGTCTAATGGTTCCCCTTCTTAGTGGCTGGTACAATCCACTCTGCATGTAGAAATGTCTTGTTGATCTGCTCAGTGTCCTATGTTACCCTAGTTAGCACCCCTATTTAGTGAATGCATACAGGAAGCATGGCCAGTAACTCCTGATTCCCACCTGAATGTCTTGACTTCAGACACAATCTTCCTTGCTAGAACCACAAGATTTTATCTAAGTCATGCAAACTTTCCCCCAGAAACAGCCTCTGGGTATAACAACAGTGTGCCAGATACAGCATCAGATCATGCTTTAGTATATGTACTTGTAAATGTTATGCCTCCGAGGCATCGGCTTGGGCTGGGAAAGGAAGGTTCACTTCTCTCCCAACATGGACAACAGCAGATAGATACGCTGACCCTGAGGACTGCGGTCTGTCCCTCCTCCTGCATCATTTAGGTAGTTTGTTCTGCACAGCACTATACAGGGTGGTCAAGAACGAAAAGGGAAGAAAACATGCCGTATTTTCATACCCATAGAAGTGCTGGGGGGTAACTGGGGAGAAGGGGCTTTACGTTAAAGTTCCCCTTGAGTTACTCACACGTGCATGCAGTTTGCTGAATCACTTTTTCTTTCTTTTTTTTTTTTTTTTTTTTTTAAACAAAATATTTTAAT
>NDXB01009556.1:17169-55801 GCA_002631895.1 Agapornis roseicollis
GTATTTAAAAAAAAAAAAAAAGAGAAAGGAACTTGGCTGCAGGAGGCTGGCAGACGCTTTTACTAGAAAAATCAGAAGTGATTTTGAGAGGAGCAGAAATTTCCTGAAACCTCTCTCACTCCGTGTGGGAATATCACACTTGGAAAAAGCAAGAGGCTGATTAGCTTGCGTGGGGTGGAGGGAATGGTATGAGCTCCCCTGCTCAGCCCCTCTGGAGTGTGTCCCCACTTCCCCACTACTCCTGGGCTCTCTACGCTTTCCACTGCCCATGGTTGGGATGAGCTACAGGGAACCACAGTGGGTGGAACATGGTTTAGGGTTTCTCCCTGGCTCTGTCCAGGAGAAGAGGCAACACTGGACAGTGCACATAAAGGGGAAAATAGTGAGAATAGGGCTGTCAAGGCTGGAAGGTGAATTTGTGGTTGTGCAGTTGCAGCAGCAGAAGAGGAGTAAAGCTATCGAAATTATGGGGGATGTTAGCACCAAAATCAAGAAGAACGAGGTGGTCAACGGACAAACAGAGGCTGTGAGTGGGAAGGATTTCTGCATTTAGCAGAAATCACAGCACCAAAACAACAGGGCTGGGTAGCGCATGGGCTTGGGCAATGGAGCACAAACCTGGCCTGGGACTTTCTTCTTGGGCCAGTGGCTGCCAGGGAAGGGGAGGCAAAAGCAGCAAGGGGCCTGGGACAGGAGGTGTTTCTATCTGATACAGTAATGAAGTCTGAGGCAATCACAGAAAGGCTGCACCAGGCGTGAGTCTTTAAACTTTGGACATAAGCTGGACATGAAAAGCTAGAGCAAGCTGTGAAGCAAAGGTGACAGAGGCAGGTGAGAGGAGGAGAAAGGAAATGCTTTGTTTTGCTACCAATGGGCACATCTGCACCATGCTGTCCAGAGCTACCTTGTGCACACTCTCTCAGGTACCTGCAGTGGAGCATCTGTGACAGCACAATCCTTGCTAGGCGATGGACCTTGTTTCCCCACAGCACTATTAACTCGGGCCATGCAGGAGATGAGTAGGGCTGTCCTGCTCCCAGGCTGTGTGTCAGAAGTGCTGAAGCAAGCTTAGGTATCTCTGAAGGGCAGTGCCTGTGCACTGAAGCCAGACCCTGAATTTCCTGTCTGTTTTATCACACTTGCAAACTGACAGCCAAACCCAGCCCTGGGGAGCGGGCTCTCCGGGAAACAGAGCAAGATTTGCCTTTGCAGCAGATATTGTCATCTTCTTTTTTTAAAAACCCTCTTATGGGCTCTTCCTGGCATATGGCTTCAAGCCTGATGAGCTCTGCAGAGCTAGCACAGGCTGAGTAAGGGAACGGAGGTCATTAGCACATGGATAGTAGGGGAGAAGTCTGCCCCAGGAGACCGTGAGAAAAGTGATCCCCAGAAAGCCTGATACTCTGATACTCTTTTTAAAGCTAATACGTAAGAGTAGAGTCCAAACTACTCCTGAGTAAATCCAAATCTCCCATACCTACTGCTATCTAGCACCAGCATTCAAAAGACTACCACTATCATTGTGTTTGAGCACAATGGGATGCTTCTGTGCTTTTATCATTGCTTTTTCATGCATCTATAAATGAGAAACTGAGCCTTGGGAAGGATAAACAGCTGATCCCCAATTGACCTTTTAGACTACTGACCCTAACTGAAGTGACTGGGGACTTGCCACCCGACTGTTCACTGACCAGCTGCCCTGTGTTTGGGCTAGAGCCAAAGGCTAGTTGCCAGCCCAGCCTGTGTCCAGGGGGATTTTGCTGGTCATACACTGACTTAGATCAGCTGGGGATCAAGCCCACTAAGTGTATACAGGACAGGAGGAAGGGAGGGAGGAAGGAAGGAAGGAAGGAAGGATGGAAAAGGAGAGAAGAAAGATAGAGCATTGAGCTAGCAAGAGTGCAAGGAAGATCACACAAGGGTGGTGTTAATGCTGTCCTTCTGTGGGGAGCTGCTGGCTATTCAGAGGAGCCCAAGGCTGGACAGGATGACTCAGATACTCAAGGCACGCATGCCACTTGTTCATCTTTCCATATGGCTGATCCCAGCTGCTCCATGGGAAGGCAAGAGCCTATCTGGAGAGAAAACCCTCACCAACCACCTGATAGTACAATATTAATGATAAATGAATCATTGTTACTGCAACTCTCTCTGCTGCACTGAATCCAAGGGCTTTCATTATCATGCATCCAAGATGGCTCTGCCAGAGGTGTGCAGCATTCACCTGGGTCACAGCTTGCTTGCTGAACTTCAGCTGGCTGGGGCTTTTTGCCCTGGAATCACACCACTTGGGTTTTTTCACTTGTTTTTTTTACCCCATCTCTGTAGAAATACAAATGCTGATCCTGCCCATGTGTCAGATTGTCTCCTATATCTCATCACAGGAATTGCTTTAGTAAAACCCTGCTAAAGCAGAGCTCCACTCACTGTGATGGCTTAGAGCTGTCTATTTCTTCTACAACTGTTGAACACAGACTGAGATTACAACAGATCTGGCATCAGTACCTGTTTAGATTCAGGGTCTTCTGTATTTAAAAATCAGGTTAAAAAAAAAAAAAAAGTCTTGTTGAAGGCAAGCTGTAAGAAAAAATCAGGTTTAAGAATATCTAAGGAACCTGAAGGCACACAAGTGCTTGGCACCTGATGAGATGCATCTGCAGGTCCCAAGGGAACTGGTGAATGAAGTGGCTAAGCCACTGTCCAACAGATTTGAAAAGTCATGGAAGGCCAGTGAAGTTTCCTCTGACTGGAGAAGGGGAAACATAACGTTCCTTTTGATAAGGGGAAAAAGGAAGACCTGGGAAAATACAGGCAGGTCAGTTTCATCTTGGTGTCCAACAAGATATGGAGCAGATCCTCCTGGAAACCATGCTAAAGCCCATGAAAAATAAGGAAGTCATTGGTGACAACCAGCATAGCTTCACTAAGGGCAAATCATGCCTGACAAATTTGGTGGCCTTCTATGACAGAGCCTCAATATTGGTAGAAAAGTGAAAAGTGACTGACATCATCTACAGGGACTTGTGCAAAGTATTTGATACTGTCCTGCATGATATCCTTGTTTCTAAATTGGAGAGGCACAGATATGATGGATGAACTACTCGGTGGATAAAGAATTGGCTGGACGGCTGCATGCAGAGAGTTGCAGTCAACAGCTCAATGTCCAAATGGAGGAGCAGTTTCCTCAGGCCCCTGAGGAAATTATTGGAACTGGCACTGTTTAGTGTATTTGTCGGTGACATGGACAGTGGGATTGAGTGCGCCCTCAGAAAGCTGGTGACAACACCAAGCTGTGTGGTACAGTTGACACGCTGGAGGAAAGGGATAGGAGCCAGAGGGGCCTTGACAGGCTGGAGAGGTGGGCCCATGTAAACCCTGTGAAGTTCAACAAAGCCGAGTGCAAGGTCCTGCATTTGGATCAGGTGAGGGGTTGAGGAATGCGAACACAAATGGGTGGAGAATGGACTGAGAGCAGCCCTGAGAAGGACTTGGAGGTGTTGATAAAAAGCTTAAAATGACCTGGCAGTGCGTACTTACAGTCTAGAAAGACACTGGAACAGGTTGCCCGGAGAAGCTGTGGACGCCCCATCCCTGGAAATGTTCAAGGCCAGGTTGGACAGGGTGTTAAGCACCCTGGTCTAATGGAAGGTGTCTCTGCCTGTGGCAGGGGGGTTGGAACTGGATGATCTTTAAAGTCCCTTCCAAACCGAACCATTCTGTGATTCTATGATTTGTGGAGGGAAATTATACATTGAATAAAACAAAAATGATGCTACAGAGTGGAAGGTTTTTCTGAAAAAAGTTCAAGAGACATCCTTCTCTTTCTCTCCTCTCAGCTGCCAAATATTGTTGTTTCCCCCAGATCCCACCCATTTTTGGATGAAGAATGTCCGCTTTGAGTAGCCAAAACTAAACAGAATTGAGCTTCCCAGGTGGGAGCTAGGTTTCCTCAACAGGGAGCTGACATTGTTATCCAAAGGCCTGTTCCAGCAATGCCCCGATTGTTTTACCATTTCTGGAACTGGGTGATTAAAGGGCAAACCCTTTGTTTCCATGGTGTCACACCATTTGGAAGATGTTTTACTCATCTGCCTAACCATAACCTACATCGTGATAATTAATGAGTCAACACTTCTTTCTCCATGTGACAGCGACTGGCTGGCTGTGGTTGGAAACAGGTAAGGCGTCCAGCTAGGGAGGAGGGCACCCACACAGACGCCTCCAGTTCCATGGGCTGACTCTGCATTCCCATTGCCCTGAGGAGTCTCAGCTGGGGGTGGCCAGGTCTTGCAAAGTGGTGGGACGCAGCCCATCCACCAGCTATGACAAAAGCACCCGACCCATCACCCCATCAGGGAAAGAAAGAGGCATGAAAGTGAGAGGAAGTGGAAAAGATCAAGGCGAGAGTACAAGCCGACAAGCTCACCACCGCAAAACAATAAAAATAAATATGCTCAGAAATAGCATAACTGACATGCAAAGGAGATCAAAACAGGCTCTCAAAATATCTCTTGGGGTCAGGGAGGGAGGAGGACAGGGTGTCTGAGGTGGACACCATGATGCAACCAAGGGACATACTGTGGGTGGCAGTGGCGGGCAAGTGTTGGCCATCCCCTTGTTGCCTCTGCATGCTGCCTGCCTCCCCAGCTTCTGACCTACAGGTCTCTAGGGGCTGTGGTCTCTTGGGAGATGAGAATTGTTTTGTGCCTTCCCCGCAGTATCAGAGCGCATAAGATGCTGCCAGTAGTATCTCCTGGCCAAGGGTGGTATAGTGACCCTGCTGGGGGTGCAGGCAGTATTCCAGTTGGGCCCAGCCCCATTTGCCCAGCTATTCCTCTGGTGTGAAGAAAAGCACTTGGGTCCTGTTCCACTTACCCCAGTATAAATTCAGAGCATGTCCTGCTTAAATCAGCAAAGGGACTGGCCAGAACCAAAAGGAGAATCCAGTTCTCCAGGGTTTGCTTAGCTAAAAAGAACAACTGCTCTCAGTTTGCCTCTGTGAGAGTGCTAAGGTCTTGAGCTACTGAGGCATTTAAGCATGTTCTGACCTTTAACTAAAGATAAGAGTCCTGAAGTCACCATTGTTTTGCAGTAGGTTGTTCCTGTGCTTAGAGCTGAGCGTACACTTAAAGACTTACTTGTGCTGTTTTAGGCATGTATTTCAGACGGCTGTGAACATGGCACCAGGGTGCAGGACTAGGTCCTGCGGGTTTATCCCAGCTCTGTTTCTGCCCAGCAGTGTGACTGATAGCATTGCAACCAGCTCTGCTGCCTGCCTCTGAAGAGGTTTGGTCTCTCCTGAAGCACCAAGCACAGTCTAGACATCATAGTTTGGGCACTGTCCTACCACAGGTCCAGAATCTTCCAGTCTTCCACTCCTAGCACAATTAAAAACAAAAATAAACAGAGAAATCACACCAAGTGTGGTTAGATCTCCAGAGGAGTCCTTTGGGTTGATCTGCCCAAACTTGCAAGACCTGGTTGCAGTCTTGCTACTGTTCTTGTGGCTTTCCACAGCCCTGTGAAACAGGGAAAACTGTGACTGTCACTCAAGGACAGTAAACCATTTAAATCATAATGCCATATTCCCATCTGGTGCACTGAAATGCACGGATACCCACGGACGTGTTATCCTTCATTCCCTTTATAACAGAATGTATGATGTATGGTTTTCTCCAAGGAGAAGCAGGGTAAGTGAAAGCAGTCAGGGAATGTCATCTTGTAACTTGGAAGTGTAAAAGGGCTAAGTGCTAAGGATTAATTATTATAGCTGCTTAATGATGCTAGGGATTTTTAACATTGTTATTTCTGTGAGTTATCTGCAACAGGGCCATGGCAACAGGAAGACAAGAGGACCAACTGCCTGGGCCATGCCAAATGAAAGTTTGTATATCTATTATGAAAGTAACAGGGACAAAAGGCTGGGGAATGTAAGTTCTGGCTGGGCCAGGTTCAACCTTGACTGGCAGCAGAGTCCTGCCGTTTTGATCAGAGCTGGAAGGAGTTCTGATACTAATGCAAAGCAAACTGATCTCCTTAAAACAATTATCCAAAAATGGTCAGTCTACATGTCCTGCAAAGACACTGATTGTATCAGGACTTTCATACACCAAAACACCACTGTTTATGTGCTTCAGTTTTGCTGCCCTTAGCAATGAAATGGGGCCAGAGGGAGCTGGAGACTGCCTTAATACTAACTCAGGCTGAAGTAAAGTAGAAGTAACATGCTCCTAAGTGTGAAAGGGCAACACTTTTTTTTCTTGTGTATTCACAGCTTCACAAAGCAAGGGGGAATTTTGTCCATATGTTGAAGGAAGTTTAACAAAGGTTTAATTAAGTGCCTCAATCTAGATTTAGATGTTCTCACTTCCATTGTTGGAGTCTGAAGCTGCTAGTCATTAATACTCATCTCAGGTAACCTCCACCAACCTCAGCCCCTCACCTGACGTATGCATATACTTGAGAAAGATTGCTGATATCCTCTCTGAAAACTAATGAAATCACTGTGTGATATTTTGATTTCAAGGGCATCAAAGTAATACAAAACAATGATGGGACTGGGAGGCTCTGATACTACAGCCACAACGCAGCTCTTCGTGTCTCTAGATCTGAAAGTGCCTTGTGAAGGAGATCCAAATCACTCCTTCTCAGTTCAAGTCAGAGAAACTGAGGCATAGAGTGTTGAAGAGATGAAACCCACAGTTCTGGGACAGAGTCCAGGCTCTCAAAGCCAGCTGTCCCATCTGCAGGTTAACATAACAGTCACTGACCATGCTTCCCCTAGAAGAGAAAGAAGGGATCTGCCATGGATAGATCTCTATGTATGGGTGTGTGTTTGTGCATTTGTCTGTGGCTACACAGGTTTTACAGGCAGAGGGATACCAGACACAATAACAAACAAAGTAGAAATCGATTGTATGGTCAGCTAGGAAAGCAGGTCCTGCTTTAGCTGGTTGGAGTTTAAAGGGCAGCAGTGGACACAGGAAAATGCTTTGTAAGGGCTGGAACAGTAACCAGATTTTTTTCCTGAGATTATTTCACAATATTTGTAGTTTTTGTTTGCTGTGCAGGGGATTTGTCAGAAAGGCCTGCTCCCCTCTTCATCCTTTTTAGCAGAGGACAGTGCTCCAGACCTGCAGATGGGGAGAGCCCATGGCTGGATTGCTGCAGTAATTCACGAATCACTGATCTTAAGCAGAACAGAAAAGGGAATACAAATGATTCTGCATATTTTAAACGGGCCTTGTAGAAAGTGGAGGGATCATTAGCAAATCTTGTCCATGTGGGGCTGACAGTTTACTGCTAAAAAACAGAAGGCACAGATCTCTTAAGTTATTAATAAAAGCAGCAAACATTTCCTCTGCTTACTGATCTGAGTACGCTCAATTTTTGATATTGGAAGACTGCCATGCCCTGAAGAGGGTTATTACAGGATCACCTACACATGCAGAGATCCTGCTGCATCTGGAGAGGTTTGCCTGCTTCCCAGAGATGATCGGGGGTGCCAGAAACTTGAAGGTCAACTCTTTTTCCTTTCTTCCCCTTTCACTTCAAGCATGGATATGCAGAGCTGCTGAAGTATGCTCAGCACTCCTAGGACTCTGCCCTAAAGGCGATTGCTCCAGCGAGCACTGGGGGTCAGATGCATGGAGCACCTTAGGAGGAAGCAGAGCTTGAGGCAAATGCACAGCGTGAAGTAGTATGCTGTGGTCACAGTTGCTGGGTGTCCATGGGCTTGAAGCCTCTCTGGGTATCACAACAACTCTCTCAATGTGACTGCTGGTCATAAGTGTGGGATCAAGAGATGTGAGGCTTCAACACTCAGAAGTTGTGGGCATTAGAGCTCTGGGTTTGCTTCTGAGAGCTCCTCTCCTCCTCCCTTAGGGGCACTATGACTGAATGAATGTAAACAGACTCAGCCTGTCAGCTAGTTTGCAGTCAGGGAAACTGAGGCATGATGAAAAGTGACTCATTCCATAGCTCTCTACCAGTCAGAAACATGTCTGAGGGACAGGAGCCAGGAAAAAAGTCCTTGAAATAAAACAGTTTTCCCTAAGCTAGGTAACCAGCTTTCTTCAGGCACCCCAGCCAGGGGCAACCCCAGTAGCTTGCTCAGTCCTCCCGAGCCCACCCCCACACCCCAAGCCTCTCCCAGATGGCATGGCTGTGCAATCTTCCTGCAGAAGGGAAGAGGTGGATGGGATGGTTTGGAGACTGCTTGCAGCTCTGTAGCAGGAGAAGGCATGCTTGCATTTGGCCTTGGGCACCCAAGACATCCCTTGCTGTCTGCAGTGCCACCATGAGCAAATGAGCAGAGACTTCACAGGAACAGCCCTGCAGCAGAGCAGGAACCTGTCTTCATCACATCCCCATGGGTCTTGCACCTCAGCACGACTTTCACTTGATGTCTACCACTGAGGCCAGAGGTGTTTTGGTGTCCTGGCTCTTACCTGCAAGGCTTTGCCTGTTCTTCATTTTGGTGCCAGCCCAAATCTTTACTGCTGCCAAAACCAACACTGGTTTTGGTGAATGCTCCACTGCTGGTGATTTCCTGGGGAGCCCAGGCCTTGGGCCCTTCCCCTATCAGTTCTGCCACAAGATCGATATCTGCACTTGAGCAAGAACCATGTGCTTAGGGAGGCATCCAAATGCAAACAGGACCCTTGCCAGTAACAGAGAATCCACCACAGCCCTCCAAGGCTGTGCCAGTGATTAATTAAGCCTCCTGATAGCAACACACCTTATGCCTAATCTGCACTTGTCTGGCTTCAGACTGCGGCCGCTGGATCTTGTTTTACCTCCCATAGCTTGGCAGGACTGGTGTTATTCAACTCCCGTACCACATCACCTACCAGCAGGACTTCCCTGGGCCTGGGTTACCCTGGGCATCTCTTTTCTCTACCCAGAAATGTTGCCTGAGTGGAAGGTGAGGGCTTCAGACTTTTGTTTGACATTTTGGATGCCACGCAGTGAGGGTGAGCTTCTGCTGTCCTGCATCACCATCCTAACACCCTGCTCCTCCTGCAGGCAGGCCTTACCTCCTGCTCTCCCTGTCTGCCTGGCTTCTTCCCTGGAAACACAGACCTTCACCTTGCCAGGGAGCCTGTGTCCTCAGGGGACTCAGCCTGCTCAAGCAGCCCATGTGCCCTGATGGATTGATTCAGTTTGACTTCTTCCTGCCTATTTATTAGAGTTTCCTAGAAAGCCTTTTTCACTGGAGGCTTCCTGAATGAAGCAGGTGGCATGTACATGCATGTCTACGTGTGGGTCTGCAGGATGGGCAGGAGCTGCATCACCAGCCCCTGCTGTTAGCCCCAGAACTACAATGTGGTGTGCCAACTCTGCGCATCCACTCAGCGAGGGCTGGAGAGATCTCGGCATTTGTGGAATGAGCATCTGGGAATGTGCCTCTGAGCCTAAGACCACATGAATGGGGGGCTAAAAATAATAACCAACTGCTTCTCCATTCCTCAGCAGCATCTTGGGGAGTTTGCGTAGGGAGGAGCAGTCATCAACCTCAAACACCACTGAGCAACATCCCCCTCATTCATTTGTGTATATGAAAGGGGTCAAAGGCTGCTAGCTAATTTTTTAAAAGGGTTTCTCTCAGGGACAGCTATGCTGTGAGTTTTCTCCTACCTCACCCATCTGCTGCTGACCTGGCCTATTAAAAGATGCCCTGTTTTTTCACTTGAAATCTCATTTGCCCTTTGTAGAGAAGCAGACACAAGTGCCCACTGTAACAGTGGAAAGGTGACAGCAATACAAAAGAAAGTCTGGGAAGACTGGCCCTGTGAATACAAGTGGAGACCACATTTTGAGACCAGTCAATACCTTCCCCTGCTACAGAGTGAGGCAGGGTCCTACTGTAGCAGATCAGCAAGACTGCTGGTGACAATGATCACTGCCTTCCCAATGCATTTTAGCACTTCTTTCAATCACTGGCTTTAGCTGTGCCACTCTCTCTGCAGTGGCACTGACCAACTGTGGCTGACAGAGTCAAAGAAGAGTAACCTTTGGTGACAGCTTTGTTTAAACTTGCTTATTCTGTAGGATTTTTTTCCTGCCTCGTAATTCAGAAATAGCTTTAACCAGAGATTTCTTTCAGGGAGCAAATAGCATTTCCAACCAAGGAGCAGCAGCATATGGGTCAGGTGCTGTACATCTAGAGGAGAAAAGCTCAGCAAAGGCCAAAGCTGCTCACACCTGGATTAACTTTGGTTGTTTGCAGGGGCTGGGCAGCTCTGGAAAAGCAGTGTGTGGTTAAATCCCCCATCTCTGTTTCTTATTCTGCAAAATCGAGTTTGTGCTATACCTGTACTTCTTGGCAGAAGGCTGGGGAATCCTATCACAGGGCTGCAGACAACATTGCAGCCTGTCTGTGGTCCTTGGCTTGGTCCTTGGTCCTGGCTGTCTCAGTCCCACACAGGGGTTTCATTGTCCCTTTTTTCATCCAACAACTGGTTCCGCTATTCCTGCTGACACCAGGGTGACCAAGGACTGAATAGCGAGCAGTTTTCCTTGCGACCTATTGGTCAGAGAAATAGGCAAGTCATAGATGCTGCTGAACAAGGGGAGAAAGTATCCTGGCAGCAACAGTTGGAATGGGAATGGGGAAGGTATCAGGGAGCACAGCATTCCCTCAACAGCTTTCTGGCAAGTTTCTTGGCTCCCCAGATCTAGTGCTGTAGCATTTCAGGCTTGCAGATTGGATAACACCTCCAAGGCTGGGCAATTTGTGGTTTGTGGGCTACCTGTGGTTCACAGGCAGTTTAAAGCTGGGTTTTGTGCCAGGTGAGCGGCAGTGGCTGACAGGTGGGCTGCTGCATAACCCACGTGCCTGGATGGGAGGCAAAAGGGGTGAATCCATCAAAACCAGTTTTGATGGGTCACATAGCCTCTGAAAGCCTGTCTCTCCTGCTCACTGAAGATCCATCTTCTAGCACCATCGACATGGTTTGACATCTTTGGAATGCCACCATTGCAATGCAAGTGAGCATGAAGGTGCCCTCAGTTGTGGCCTGCTTTCTACCAAAAGCAAGATCAAAGAAGACTTGCCCTGCAGAGCACAGGTGTGCGTGGTGGTGGGAGGAAAGCAGTGCATTGCAAAAGGGAGATGGGAACACCAGGCTGCTATGTTTGGCTTTCCCAGTGGGTAGGGAAAGGCCTGGCTGCATTGAAGCTGCAACCACCACCAGGATGTGCCAAGACCGTCCCCAAAATCCATGTGTGAAATTGGGTCTCCTGGGAAGCCAGCCCATAACACAAGGTATATAATGCCCTGCCTGCCTAGCAGCCCTGGCAGGTAAGGAACAGCTTGAGTCATACCTGGGCAAGGTGTCCCCAGGCTGCAATAGACTCCCATCTTGGGTGGGTCAAGGTGCAATTGTCAGGTCCTGTGCCCCAAATTTTGAGGCAGGCAGGCCTGGATGCATCATTGGCAGGAGGCTGTTTTGGGTAGAAGATGACAACTAGCAGCCTGCTGGAGGAGACCTGATTTGGCAGGGAGATCAAGGCCCTGGGAGTGGGAAGGAAAAGGAGAAGAAGCAGGAACGAGAATTGGGCTGGGGTGGGGTGTGGGAAGCAGAGCCAAAACAAAATGTCTGAGAGTCTTTCTGTGGGAGGATGAGAACTAGATTCTTCTGGAACTGGCAGACCCATTGAGCCATGATCCAGATGCATCCCAGCAGGCCATGGAGGCTTCTGCAGCATCCCCACCCCTGAGCTTTGTTCTCAGCAGTACCCAGAGGAGCTGAGGAATGACAGCAATAGCTCTGCAAACTTTGACACTTCCTGGCTGCTATGAAGCCCTGTGAAGGAGAAGCCCCACCTCTATTACCATTCAACATGTACAACCTCAAATCCAGCTCCTATATGGTGGCCTCTTCCGTTGCATGGGGCATTAGGGGAGAGAACAGCCTAGACAAGCACATGGAGTACCCAAGGCAGTGTGGGTGCACCAGGGATTAGAGTGGAAGGGGTGCTGAGCATAGCTCTGAGAAGTGTGGTAGATCCTGACATGCTTAATTGCCGTGCCTGGCTGGAGGTAAGAGAGGTAAGCTCAGGATGTGCAGATGACGCTTGTATTTTTGCTGCATGTGGCCAAAAGAATGGTGCATTCCTTGTTTCCCCATCACTTTCCTTCTTCTCCTTCCAGCCACTGAAAATACTCACTTTATATTTATAATTGCAAATCTCTCTGAGTTGGGAAATCTGCTGCCACCTCTTTTTTTGTATAGGTTGAAAGCCCTACACCCTTTCACGCTTCTCAGGAGTTCAGGGTTCCATGTGTATGCTATCACCTCTCTGATCAGCTGCAAATCATGGACATCTATATGATGCACAAGCAGAGGGAGAGTGAGATGTAATTACAGTCCCCAGGAGCACTGCATCCACCTCTCTGTGCTCAGCCTTTTGAAGTTTTCAGTTGTTTGTTAAAAAAATCCCTAATTTCCTACTGAAGAAACAGGAGGAAAATTTCCAAATGCACAGTTCCCAATCCATGGCCAAGCCACAGAAGATACGTTGTTGCTTCCTGGCACAAGACTCAATAACCTGTCTAGCAAGGAACTGGTCCTCATAGCTGAGCTTCTGGAGGTGCTTCATGAGGCTATCCTACAATATGGCCCCCACCACCAGCAGCACCACACTGCTGCATGTTCCTCAATCCAGTTCACCCAGCCCCTCCCGCTGTGCACACCAAAAACACCTCTGCAAAGGTGACTGGATTTACACCCCTGTACAACATGAATCACATCCAGCGAGTCTTGAGCTGACCCTTGCAAGGAACTCCTGCGGCACTGTGTGAAAATTATTTATAGGTGGTTTTTATTGTCTGTAAGAGGATGTAGAAATCGGATGGTGCCCTTGTGGTTTTCTTCTGTCAAATTATAATGGAGGTTGCTATTTTGCAGCCCAAATATTTAAGCTTGAGGCAAACCTTTACAAGGGCTGCCACATTCTTCAGGTTATCTATATTGGTCCTGCATGGGCCTATAAATTCTAGAGGGACTACCAAAGTAAATAATACATTTGCCTGCATACATGTTGCTCCAGGGGAACTCCTGTTTCCTGTAGTACAAAGGTCAGTAGGTCAGGGACCTACTTGCAGATCAATAGAAAATTACCTTTCCAGTGACACCTGTGTTAACCTTTGACTCTTGTTGGTCTGGATGAGGTTAAGGCCACCAATCCCTACAGGGAGAGTCCTCCATTGTGCCTATGATTTATTTGCATTATCTGTTTTCCCTGCTTGATCTTTGGAATTGCTGGCACAGTTACCACATGGCATTGAGGGCTATATCCCTGTGCGCTGGTCAGGGATGGCAGGAGACACATGAGGCTGTGCTGACAAGTGTCAGAAACAGTAGGGAAAATGTGTATGTTCGGAAATGAAATAAACTTATCCAAAAAAACCCAATACCAGGAAGCAATTACAAAGACCCCCTGTCAACATAAAGATTTTCTACCTAAAAGATGTGTCCTTAGCTCAATCGTTAATGACAGACATAGGTCATTAAAAGTGAATGAGTTGGAAAAGTCAAACTCACTTGCCATTACAGCTTAGCTGGAAATGAAAATTGCTGGATCCTACAGCCTCCAGACTGACATGAATCATTCTTCATTTTCATCATGGGCTGGTTCACTCTTCGTATTTCTTTCAGCTTGCATAGGAAATCAGACTGGTCTTTTCACTCTGGTTGTTTCTTTTGCTCTCCATCCCTCGCATTGCTGCAAGCCAGTGCTGATCCACCAGGAGCAGACCATTGTAGAGCACACTTTGCTCACCCCGTCTCTTATTCCCCCATAGCAGTGCTCACATTTCCAGCAATATATTGCAGCCCACCTCCATATCCTTAGCCAGGACTTCACTTACCAAATGGGTCATGATCCTGCCTAAGACCTGACAAAGGGGTCCTTGGACCATATGGTGAATGCTTTCTCCATAAGCCAATTAATGTGGGAATTGGGCTGTGACCCCTTTCCCTCTCCCCTTCCATAGAGGCTCTGAAACATCTCTTTTCTGGATATTATTGAGCTTGAATTGTCACTCAGGGGCTCATGAACACAGATCTCTCTCCATCACTTCAGATGCAGTTCCTTAGTGTGTGAGGCAACTGCATCCATTGTTTATTTCTAATTCCTCCTTTGCACCCCAGAGAAGTGTTGCTCAGTTGCTTTGTTGCTGCTGCAAGTTCTTCTGCAAAGCACTGCTCTCTAAGGCAGGTAAGGGATGGGGTGATCTTTGGAAAATAGCTGACGTATCACAAACAGCTCCTGCAAGGGCTGAATTCCCAGTCAGCCCAAGCAACCCTGCCAGAGTGTGTGAAATGCCCAGCAGGCTTTAGCTGACACTGAGCAAGGTTTGTCTGGTAGGAGGTCAGTATGTCCTTTAGCCCACCATTCTGGCTTAACAAAAGTCCACTGGCACAGGCCACCACCTTGCCCCTGCCATCCTTCCTTGGTCCTGGGGACACTCCAAGTGCAAGTGGGCCATGCAGCTCTCTGAAGCTTGGCTTTCCATTGCTCCAGGCATGTGCATTTTTGACCACTGGCTTCTGGTTCTTACCTGGGGCCTGCGTGTGCTTCTGCAGAGCAGTTAACAGCCAAAATTCAAAAGGGCAGACCATAGGACTTGACTTAGCACACAGCAGCTGGCAAACACTCCCTATCTTTCTGGCTTACTTCAAGCCCTAAACCTGGGCAATTGTATCCTATTAACAGGTTTTAGTTCTGGATGCTGTTTGAAGTCTGCCAAGCACAATGAGTAGCATGTTTTGGAGTTAGAGAACAATAATGAAAAGACCTTTGACCAAGCCATGCAGATCAGGCTAACAGGAGGAAGGACTGTGCTGCTGTTTGGTCACTTCCCTTGAGTTGGCCTTGTTAGAGGGAATGTACCCAAGGTCCTAATCTGCTTGCCAGCTCTCTCTTCTGCCCAGGCGCTTTGTACACAGTAGAAGTGTACCCTGACCACCCAAAACCACCCAGAAACAGTAGCACTGAATCATTTGCCAAGGGTGCCCTGAAAGAAAATGGCAGTGGCATCCTGCACAGCCTCACCTGGGAGGCTGGGAACATCTGTTTGAGAGTCCAGCACAGGGATGGGAGGTGAAGACTTTCCCTCCCTACAATTGCCATGGGAACAAGATGCAGCTGGAGAAGAGCTTGCAATGTAACATCCTCCTTGCCCTAGTCACACTCAAGTGGTTTCACTTTTTCAGGGGCTTCCTGGGAATCTGAGGTCAGGGTCTGTCCCATAATCTTCACTCACAGATACTCAAAGCATCAGTATTTTCACACCTTTCTTTTTAGCTCATCTCAGTCATGTAAGTTGGGCTTTCCCACACTGGGATGTCACTACTCACAGGTTTCTTGAAGAAAACTCCCTTCCAGAGCACCCAAGGTAACAAAGCCTTCAACTTCTGGGATACAAACCCTGAGCAACTGCAAGCTGAATCACAGAACAGGGCTGGGTGAAGCCTGTGCTCTGTCCCAGTGGGCAGAACAGTTGTTTCCCAAAGAAACTGCAGATCTGCAACTCTGCTTGTAAAAGTTTGAGCACTGGGACTGTTTTGCCACCTGGGAGCCTTGGCAGGCAGCAAATGTTTCCTGCTTTCCACCCTCCTTTCCTTTCAGTACCTGCTCTGAGCTGCTTGGTGTCCTTGCAGGGCAACATCACACTGCACCTGTACTCTGCTTCAGAAAGAGCTGCATTCACACAGGTGTTGGATGATACCCCTCTAATTTGCCTTCCATATGTTATTCAGTATTAGAACACCAAAGGAGGGACAGACCTCAGTATGGCAGCAATAAAATCAGTGCCACCATAGATTCTCAAGGAACTGCAATTGCCAAGGACCAGCTTGGCCACATAGTCTCCTAAGGATCTGAGCATTTGGTCAACTGGGGGGTTCACCCATTTGGGCTGAAAACAGGATCAGGAATGGATCATCTTGGATTATATGATGGCAGATCAAAAATATAGCCTTGGTCCTTGTCCCATAACCATAACGGCCTTACCCAGACAGCCCTATCATGGGCACCACAAGTGGATGGGAGCAGAAGGGGCCATGTGGGGCTAAGAAGGATGGTGGGTGCCAGGGTGAGAGAGCCCAGCTAGTGGCATCCCAACCATGCTGACTGAAAGCACAACATGTTGCCTTCTGACACACACTGGCACAGTGGGACCTGCCAAAGGGGGGGGAGGGGGGGGAAGCTTGACTGGGACCTTGGTTTCACTTCCTGCACTGTGTGGGGAGTGATCATTAAAAATATCTGACTAAGGCAGACTTCTTTGTTCTCGGTATTACTAAGTCCTCCTCGCTCCCCAGCCCTCTGCGGCACAGCAGTGTGGGCACAGCTATTTCACTTTCCCCTGGCTTGCAGATTCTCAGCTGGGCAGGTAGGTGTATGGCACTGCTGGACTGCACACCTTCTGGCATCTCCCAGCCTCCCCGGTGCATGGCCCTTTCTCCAACAGACCTGGGTGCTTTTCCCCAGCATCTCAGTGGGTCACAGCATCTTAATCCACAGAGAGATGTAGGAACACTACACCAGGGTAATGTGAATGATGGTGAAGGACATGAGATGAGGATCAGGTCCCCAGGGATGCTCAGGGCAAGGGAAGATTTGGAACCCTTCTTGCCAGGCACAGCAAAGCTGGGCTGCAAAACTGCCTTATTTGGTGTTGCAAAGAGGGAGAGTTTGACAATCTCAGTCCTGGCCACCATCAAGTTCATCATAAATTGATTTTCTCATAGATTAACATGGTTACCATAAAAGATATGAACATTTTAATGTCTGCCTCACAACTCTAATACTGGTTTTAATCGCCATGTTGACTACTGTGCCCAGTACTTTACAAATCTGAAACATGCCTTTTCTTGCCAGAGTAACTTGCAGCCTAATGCACATACAGACATTGCA
Organism: Agapornis roseicollis; assembly: GCA_002631895.1. Taxonomy (NCBI): domain Eukaryota; kingdom Metazoa; phylum Chordata; class Aves; order Psittaciformes; family Psittacidae; genus Agapornis; species Agapornis roseicollis. The sequence goes on from NDXB01009556.1 coordinate 34,099, forward strand.
GCTTAGCGGAACAGTGGCTTGTAATTTAACGTATCCCTTTTCATGTGCATCAAGCCCTGTGGTGCAATTAGATGCTCTCTTTTGCAAAGACAGTAATTAATACTTCCGCAGTAGCCTGGGAGTTGGGAGTGGGACAGGGCATGTGAGGTAAGATAAAGCCAGGTTGCACTGGGTTGAATTTGCTATCAGAACCTCATCTCTGAAACAACTGTCAAGAGAGTGGCCCAGCAGGTCAGCTGGAAAGACTGTTTCTTCTTGTTTTTCCACTTGTGTCTTACTAAATCTTTTTTTTTTTTTTGATTTCACTGCAGATAAAGAAATGAACACAACACCTACATGGTCTGTCACAGACACCCATGTTTCGTTCCAGATTTCCAAATTCCAGGATCACTTTGACTCTTGGACTAGAGCAACTTTCCTTGTGCATATTCTGCCAATCTCCAGTGATATTCTTACAGCTATACTGATGATTGTTACGGGATCCCTTCTGATGTTGGATAAGATTTCAAAATGGGTGAGATTAACCTGGGGCAAAACATCCACACACCACCTAAGCTCTGAATCCCATGAGTTTTGTTGCTACAGAAGATTTGTGTTTTCTCCCCGTTGGTGCAAGCAGGTGGCAAGCTCTCAGTGATAATCTGCTGATATTAATACTGTGCTGCAGGTAAGTGGAAGCTGCCATATCTCTCCATCAAGAACTTGATTTGCATTGGGTAAGATTGTCGAGTTCTGCTTTTGAAAGCTTAGGTGAGATGGCATTCAACCAGGAGGTTTTCTTAGCTCTGCTTGCATATAACAATAAGAGCTTTGCTGAACTTAGTATGCGAGCCCTGTAGCTCAACTCCGCTGTGGCCCATACCCCCCACCAAGGTATCTGGGATGAGCGTATGGAGGAACATCTAAACCTTGAGTGTGGAGCCATTCTCAGAGATTAATTCAGGAGCAGATGTGAAGTGAAGGGTGTATGGAGCTGTCTCCACATGTGACCATCCCCAGGGAGGTCAGTGGTGTTGACCAGGGCTGATGAGACCAATTGCCTACCTGGCTGGTCCTGTCAGGGAAGTCCTGGCCACCCTGACACTGTCAGTTCACATGCAGCTAGTGAGACTGAGAGCATGGCTGGCATCCCATGGGAGATCACTGTGGAGGAGGCACTCAGAGTGTTACTTCATGGTAGCAGAAGCAACTGATGAATAAGCCCAGAGGTGCTGCACCAAGCTGACTGTAGAGAAAGAGAAGGTTTTCAGTGTATCCATCCTCTTTTTTCCTCACAGGAGTGGCATGACAGTAGCAGTGGTGAAAATGCTAACAGGGCAAAATATTTCACGTACAGGTGGACCCCTGAGTTTAAAATCCCAGGGACAACTTATTTGGGGATGCTGCTGAGCAGGAGCCAGTGCAGACAAAGCCCTTCAAAGTGAACATGCCACAGTGGTCCCCTGGAAATTAAAGCCTGAGTGGGATGTGTCTTTGGATGCTGGGTAGAACACGCTATGCATTCGGCAGTGACCCCATCCTCTCCTGCACAGGCTGTTCATTCAGAGCAGAAGAGACTGGTCAGAGCATGAGGTCTATTTTGTACAAAGAAGCCAGAAATTAGAGATAAGTGGCTACTTTCAAAATTTAATTTTAAAGAGTTGGGGAGTTTGGATATGATTTCATAAAACACAGGAGAGGGCTTCCATAACACAGGTGTTTAGGAAATGTGAGTTTATGTGCACTGTTTCCAGAACCCCAGGGTGCTGCAGGTGTGGAGTGCTTAGGATGCTTCAGAAAGGAAGGAGGGAGAAAACAGCTTTTGGGATGAAGTGGTTTTTGTTCAGCTAATCAAAGCTCCTCACTCAGGGCTAGAAGAAAGCAGCTAAGATATCCTTTTACCATCATCAAATAAAAGAGGTCTTTGTTGGTTATTTGTCATGCAGGAGTTCGCAGGTGGCTGTTATCCTGTTGTCAAGATCTGAAACCCTGGCTGATCCCATCCTCCAAAGCAGCACCCTGTGCTGGGCAATGCAGCTCCTCTGGGTGCTCGTGAAAGGCATCTGTCAGCCAACACCCACTCCTTCCCAGGTCACCCTAAGCAGAAGCTGCCTCAGCCAAGGTGGGTCCTGGCCTGAAGAACCCAGCTCTAGGGCCAGGATTGACATCCCAAGCACCCCAAATCTCCAGTGACCTAGGGTACTCGCAACCCACTTTGGTCAAGAGATGCTGAGAGTGACTGGTGTCTGGTGAGCCCTGGGTAGCAGTATGGAGGTGGCTGGTCCATGCAGGAGATGCTGAAATTCTACCGTCACCTCCTTCAGCCTCTCCAGGGCAACGGCGGTGGGAAAACTGGGGAGAACAAGTGTGAGTGTGTATGTGTCTGGTGGTGCACATGCTTGTGTCTGTGTGGGTGTAGGACAAAGCACGCAAATAGAGGTAAAGAACGTGCTTTGTGTGTGAGGATGAAGGCTGGGAAAGGAAAAATTACTTAGCCACAAAACAAAACTCCTTTACCTGTTTTTCTCATAAAGCAGCATGAGGATGTTTCTGCTAAAGCAGCCGCCTTTCACAGCAGCTGCATTATGAAATGACTTCTCTTTAACAAATCCATCTGCCTGCTTTTTAATAAGCAGGGCTTTACGCCATTGTATATGTGCGAGGTCTGACCTTTTCATAGGAAAAAACATTCATAACCAAAAACTATAAATAGAAACCTTCAGACTGGAGCAGATAAAGATGTAGGTTATGTGACTTTTTTGAAAAGAAAAAACAACATAATGTGGGAGGAAAAGGAACAAGCTCTTTTAAAAAGCCATAAACTTCTGTTATTGCCTTAAGCTTTCTTAATATTTACAGAATATTTAAGGAAAGACTTAAAACAGTAGGGCTTACAAGACATCTGTATCCAAGTAGGCATTTTTACAAACGAAAGGAGAAGAAGATTCGAAATATGTTTAGTTTAGGAAAAAAGGGTATTTCCCCCAACTATGAAATAAGAAGTTTATACAGGGTTTGCAGTTCAAGAGTAAGTCAAGTTTTATATATTTTTTTCATGTTCTGGTTCTGAAAATCTCAAATATACATGTAGGTTTGCTCATGATCATAGGCATTTAGTCTACAAAGGGACTACTCATGTGAGAAAAGCTGATCATTCACTGTTTCTACTTCACACCATATTTGGCCCTGCATTTTAAGCCCCAGCTGCTGGAAGCAGGTGATTTCATTATTATTTTTTTTAATAAAAAAAAAAAAAAAGTAGTTTTTAAATTTTGCATTTAAAGAGAAAGCTTGAAAACGTGCTCCCCGGAGCTTCGGAACCAAAAGGCAAATAATATGAAACCAATCTTCTGTCTAAATCTGCTAATCTCACACATTTCTTGATTGGGAGCAATATTTGTTAAGTGTATGACAAAAGAGTTTAAGAAAGGGGAGTTGGAAATAATCAGTGCAGTTGTGGCTTATATGAGCCATGTCAACAAATCACTGCTACCACATGCAAAGATGGTGGATGCTGGCTCACAAATGCTCTGAAGAGCTTCATTTAGCAAACACTTAGGTAAGTCAAAGTGAATCAATAGAAGGCTTTGGTTAAGCGTGCATTTAGCTCATTTGCTGTATCCCATGCCGCAGACTCTAGGTTATGCATATCTTCTCTGATATTTAAGACAGCACAGAAAATAAATCAGCTTCCTTGATGCTGTCAGAATGGAAATAAAGATAATCTGTTAGCTGTAGCCACTGAAGTGTGCAGTGGTAATACAATGCTTAGAGTCTCTGTGTTGCTTTTTTTATATTTACTTCAGCAGCAAAGAAACAATTACACTGATCCATATTTCATCAGGCACTGCAGGCTGAGCATCTTTTATGGCTATTGTGTAGCTTCTCAGGTGTTGGCTTCAGCTTTTTTTCAGAGATATCTTTCTGCTGTGACTGCTTGTGCCAGGCTCCTTTCTCCTAAGATGCAGTATGTCAACACCACTGCTCCATGGTGTAGCATGGTGACAGCTTTCCCTTGAACTGAGTGACTCTAGTACCATGACACTGCTCATGTGAGGAACAGAGCCAGATCAAATAATGGGGTTTGTCCAGCAGCTGCAACAAGGAACTTTGTCTCTTTTCTTCTGCAAGGTATTTTAGGTTGAGTTTGTGTCACCACTTCTCCAATACCTATAAATAATTTTTCATATATAGAAAATAGGAAGCTACTTAGAGATCATAGAAATGAGAGCAGGACAGTGATTTCTGCAGCGATCTCTGCTTGTGCCACTGCAGCTCTGTGGGCACAAGCACACATACGCAGTTGCTGCACGTAGAGTTTGCCTCATAGCTTCATTTCTCCCAAAGGATGATGGCCTGTTAAACAAAAGCCTCCTGGGCAGGAATGTTTGAAATGTTTTTCAGAAGCTGCAGTTGCTGCAGAGATACCAAGACCCAAAAGTCAGGTTTGTGAAACACAAACTCCTGGAGCAGCCAAGAAAAGTGTCATGAATTCTGCATGGGGGGTTCAAAGAGAGGGGAAACCCACCATCCATGTGCGGAGAAGTGGGCATGGATTTTGCCCAAAACCTAGTGCATGTCTGCTTTCCATCACTTGGGGTAGATGCAATGAGGAAAAAGGGGCTCTCCTTGGGACAACTTGAAATCTGCAACAGATGCCTGTTTTAGGAACAGAAATTAATTTCCTTCTGCAGGGCTGCGCTTGAAGTGGACATTAAGGTAAAATCTGGCCCTTTGTATGGTAATGGAAAGTCCTCATGGACTTTGGTCTGGTCCAAATTCCACCCATTGAGTTGGACTGTGGTCCAGTGGCTGTCTCAGCCTAAGGCTGTCCTTCTTCCCTCCACCAAATTTCTCTCTATAGTAGTGGAATGGGGCCAGGGTTGTATCTCACCAATAAAACAAATAGAATTAAATGATGCAAGGATGTTTGAGTCATGATTTTCATCAGCGTTTCCTTTTCACTGAGCTCAAAGTCTAGTTTGAATGCAGCCTACTATTTCAGTCCACAAGAAAGGCTACATAGAAAATAGGTTTTGAATCAGACACTTTACATAAACCATGGGTTTTACTAAAAACTGATCCATTCTTCTCTTTTTCATTCCTACAATAGCAACTCTGCAGAGAGGCCTTAGAAGTTTCAGTACTTTCATCTTGTTTCAGAACACTTAAGGTGGCAAAAGCAGGTTGTCACAATAATAATAATAATAGCAACATTGAAATCATTGATCACAACTGATTTATTGGAGGAATTCTGCCACATGTGGGAATGATAAGTCATCCAGAAATAGGTCACAATTTTCTAAAATGTACCTGAGGTGTGGGATTATTTGCCAAGTAATTTATACCAACCTAATCCCTCTCACTGTTAGTAGACAGCAGTTTTATTTTGAGCTGTTTCGACTGATTAGCACCACGGTTCACATAGTGAATATCTGTTTCTTGATTGGGAACAGGAGCATGCACCTAACTTTAACTATGTGCCAGATATCTCATGTGTGAAGCCAGCCATAAATGCATGTTCAGGCTAAGGAAACACAGGGAGGTTGATTTTACCAGTCTATGTGCTAGCAATAGAGAAGCCTTTTGGCAGCAATGAGCTCAGTGCTGTCCTAAGCCTGGAGCTGCTGCAATGGGAAACAAGAGCTTCATTTTAATTGCCCTTTCTGAGACTCAGATAGGTTGGGGAGGCTGTCATGAAACAGCCATGTGGGAGGTGAAACTGTGAGGCCTGTGGGAAAATGAAACAGCCCTCCTTCTGCTAGGAGAAAGAGAACTGTGGTCTCCCTTTGTTTTGCACCCAGCCTTGCTTGGTCCCAGCTGATGCACTTGGCTTTTTACAACCTCCCTCTGAGTATAGCTCCTCAAGGTACCCCTGCAAAGCCAGGCAGAGATGAGGCTGGAGCTTATGGTTACTCCCATGCCTCCACATTTTATCGACACCACTGGGAGTTAGATGTGGCTAAAAGCACCTGGAAAAGCTCCTGGGCCTCCTGGTAAACTGGGCTGCAAAGGAGTGAGCCATCACCCTCTACTGCCCCATCAGCAGGGAGAGTGTGGACTTCTCTCCTCATAAAAGCACAGAAAATTGCCCAAGATCAGTACCAAGTGTGTAGCTGCTTACAGCTGGCATGGAGAACTTGTGGATGGACTTTGGATTGTCCTCCTGTACAGACAGACTGAAACCCTGGCTTTTTAATAAAACCTCGGTGATATCCAGCATGGAGTGACCAAAGACAATTTCAACAGCTAGCATTCAGCCCTCCCCTGCAAGGAAAAGATAAGCAAATTCATGGCTGTCTGACACTACGATTTTTACAGAGCCCAGGTAAATTTAGTGCATTTAGGGAAAAGAGTCAGGATTCCTTGTTCCAAGTGGGTTGTAATTTAAATCAGGGAGAGAAAAAAATTATCCCAAAATTGAAAAAATATCAGAGGGAACATCCTTGTGGATAGAAAAGGAATATCCGTCAGAACTGCTCTTTTTAAGAGCTTTGCAGGTATGTGAGCGAGTGAGCCTTTAATGTGGCTGGGATCAATCTATATTCAACAATTTATTTTTGCCTAAGGGTTTTCTTGGCACTTCCAGAGACTGAGTTGGTGGTGGGGATGAGAAGGCTCTTTGTAAAATGACCCTCTGAGGCAGTTGAAGGTAGCCTCAAGGCCACCTATGTCAGTTGAAAACCTTTCAAGGTATGTGGCAAATAACATGAAATTGCAGCAAATAGAAGGTCAGAAAAGCTTGACAAGGCCATCACGAATGAGAATTTTGCCAAAGTTGAATCATTTGTCCCACTACTTTCTTCTGAACTCATCCCACATTATGGAGCAAGGAGATACTTTCTGATTTGGGTCTTTACATTTATTGTAAGCCTGTGTCTGGGAAAGCAGGAAACTTTGCTGCTGTACTTGGAATTGTAATGCTAGAGAGGTATTTACACATGTGGGATTATTCCTTTAAGAGAAGGGCAATAGATTTTACTTGAATAAAGCCATTGCTTACACCCACCCTACAGATTCGCTCTGTCTGCCTATCACTCTAATGCTCACTCTGTCACTCTAACTGCAGTAGTTAAAGATGAGCACACTTTTAACTGACACACAAATATGAAAAGCAATGTAGACCCAGGCTTTTCTGCTTTCTATGGTTCTGGCAGAACGAAGGCAAACTAAATTGGTTGTAAATTAATTTGTGTGTGCATTAAGACTCCTTGCACAGCCTGAACAGTATAAAAGAGCTTTGGGTTCACACAGAATTAGCTTGAAAAAATTCAGAAGGCCATATTTCTTTACACAGCACATAATCATTTCCAAAGCACCTGCCATAAAAGGGGATGATTGAAACAGATTTCCTAGTGGATAATTTCCTGTTTGCTCCAAACACTTTCATCTCAGGAAACTGAATCTGAGACTCATGGTCACCAGCGTGAAAACTCCATTGATCTCAGTGGACGTCAGGTCAGCTCTGAAAGATATGAGAACAGATATTGAGAATTTGAGTTTCTGGAGTTTGGGAAAGCACTGTCCTTGTTTGACACACCACAGCAAGACCACCATGCAGCAGAGCTCCTTTCCATGGCCATTGTTAATCTTTTTCTGATGCTCTTAATGCAGCCAACATGACATGGGATTATGAAAATAGAGAGTAACATGGGACCATGATCTGGGAAGCAGATCTCAAATTGATGCGGTTGGAGGCTATGGGAGTTATTTACTGATCAGATGTTCTGGCTCAGCATGGGAAATCTCAAGTTTGGGTGGATTTCCTCATGTTTCCCACTGTTGGTCCTCCCCTTTTCCACCTCAGTACATGATTGCACAGTTAATGTGTCTCCAAGAAGGGCCATAAGGGTGTGTAGTGAGTGTAGTGAGAGGGAAGTTTCTCACCTTGTTTTCTGAATTTAAAAAAGGCTCTCCCACGATGCAAAACAAGTACCTTCATTCCCACAGGAGCCAGGACAGCTGATTAAGTTGGTAGAAACCTGGTGCTAAGGTAGTTATTACTGATGTGAGTTGAGAACGAGGCCTTCAGTGAAAGGAATTGACAGTTTCAGTTCCAGATCTGGTGGGCAAAATTAAAAATGAATAAATAAATAAATTAGGCTGTGCAACTCAATGCTTGCTTGCGTGAAGCCACATAGGACAGAAGCCAAGCATGACTCATCTCTTGCCCTTTGCTATGAGCCCATGCCTTCCAACCACAGCAGACAGAAGAGGTATAGAGGGACCCTGCCGGGAGAGCCGCCAGCACCCAGGGCTTGGAGAGGTTTCCTCCGGTATGTTCCTTCTCTGGGGAAAAGAACAGCACAGAGGGAAAACAGCGAAGTTGTAAGCAAACATCTGTTTCTGCGACATCCCATTCGTCCCATGACTGTCCCAAACCATTCAGATATAAATACAGAGCTTGCTGGCATTTTCATTCAAGTACAGCATGCAAGGGAATTTCAGTTAACCATTCAGTGGCCAGATGTAGGGTGGTGTAATTTGTTGAATAGCTTAGGAAAACCTATTTGTGAGAGCTGGCAAGTCATCATCCCTGTTTCTCCTGCCAGTTATACCAGTGTGCATTTCTCTGTTGCCATCTGAGGAAGTATCAGCAGCTTTCAAAGGTTTTAAGAGTCCCCATGACATCCCAGTGAAAGAAGCAAAATACCACCTCTTTCAATAAAGCGGGAGAAGGGGGAACTGGAGATAAAAAGTGTGAATTTAGGAACCTGGTGGCAGTGCAGCTGGGAGCAGACAGGAGCTCCTGGCTTCCAGGAACATGGTCTTCCTGAGCAGGCAGTCAACAGGACGAGTAGCAGGAACAATGAGGTAAGAGCTGTGAGGGAAACACCTTTGTTTAAGCACTCTGCACTAAGCTGCTGCTGCTACTTTTATCACACCATTCATTTGGGAAGAAAGCAGTGCAGCAAAACAAGGTGCATGCACAAAGCTGCACACTGTGTCTGAGCTCACACATTACCAGACTGAAAATTACTTAGTTGTTAACTTATTTCTTTTAATGTTTTGGGACTGAGGTTTTCTTGTGTGTTGTTAAGTCTTTGTAACCGGATACAATCAGGTGGATATTTAGGTCATGATAATCCATAACAGGACTGAGGACCAGAAGCAGATGATAACCTCTCCTGGGCAGCCAAAGCCAATGTTTCCACCATGCTAGTCTTTGATAAAGGCTCTTAAGCTGTTTTACAGATAAACACATACACACGTGCACATAAAACCTCCTGGCAAAAACAATGGCTGTTTTGCATGCCAGATGTGTCAGTTGCATTTCTTTTTACGACTGAATTCATTCTCAAGTCATGAATGCAAAAAAAAAAAAAAAAAAAAAAAAAAAAAAAAAAAAAAAAAAAAAAAAAAAAAGCCTAGTGAGTGTTTAAATTTAGGGCACTAATTTTGCATTCTAGTGTAGAGGGAACTCAACGGTTTCAAACGTCAGAAAAAGCCACTCCACCTCTGCTTTACAGGCAATTTCATTCTGCTTGTGTTTCCAGATAATACTTCAAAGTGCAGATGCATTTCAGGTAAATAATGACAGCTTCAGAACAAGTTTTCCTTGTAACACAAATCACCTCACTAATGAAATCCGGGGAAAAATTCAGAACAACTTGGTATCCACCTGACTGAAATCAAATCCTTCTACTTTTATAATATAACTTGGGGCCTGATTCCTTCCCCAAATAAATCACGGGTAAAATTCTTACAGACTCAAGTGGGTATGGGGCCAGCCCTTTACTCTAGCTTGGTAACTATTGCTGAATCTGGGTGAGGATGCCCTGCTTCTTCCAGTGCACAGCAGAGAACGTGCCTGTGGGTGCAGCAGCAAACAATGGGGTCAGGTTCAGAAGAATATGAGGCACCTTCGCTCAGCACAAAGAACAGTTTCTATAGTTTCCACATTTCCTTCCTGCTCATGTCAATCATGCACAAGAGAAAACAATGGAGAAACACCAACTCCACATGGAATAAAGTAGTGGGAACCCAAGAAGGAGCCACATGCTAAAAAGAAAGGAGTTGTCACATCCAAGGTTGAAAGTACTGACTGCTGGACTGCCAAATAAATCAGACTAGCCCTGGGGACTTAGAACTACACCTGCACTTACCTCTTCACCTCAGATCTCAAGAACAAGCTTTCCTTTTGCTTTGGAAGCCTGGAGGTGGGTGGATGGTGCAGCTCTTGGTTGCCTTCATCTGCATCACTGAACAACTTGTCTTGCTGTGGCCCCATGCTTGCCTCCAGAGCTACTGCTTCTTTCAGGTCCTATCAGCCTTCCCAGAGGCTCAGCAGTGGGATGAGGGGGGCCAAGACGTCCACTTGGCTTGGCAACAAAGAAAAGCAAACTGCACTTGAACCTGGAAATTTACAGGAATGCAGAGCAGCCGTGCTGCTAAGCCAACTGGAAACCTGCTTTGCTCGGGGCTCTTCCATTTGTAGGGTTAAAGGAATGAGGCACATGTTGCCAAGTAGGACATCAGTACTACAAACAAATGGAAAGGCTTTATCCCACCAACAATCTTGACCTAGTAACGGGGCAGGCAGCTAGAGTAACAAGAAAGCTCAGCTCCTTCTTACTCGCAGCACAGGGAGGAGGCAGGACACGGGTTATAATTAAACACCCACAGCAATTTTGGGGAAATTTCAGCACTTGGACTGGGATCTTATTTTATGTGCTGCTAGTTCACTGTCTGCTTGCAGTGGGCCAGTCTAGAAACCCAGTGGCAGGCACACACAGAAAACATTTCTTGCTTGCCTGGAGTTTTAGTGGTTCTTTAAGCCACCTTGATGCCTGCGGGGAAAGCACACAGTTGTGGGAGTTTCTTTATGAGCTCTTAGCCTTCCTAATGTAAGGGATTTCCTTCAGCTTTGGAGACAAGCTCACACTAGAGCCCTCACTCCTTTCTTTCCACTGGATTATAAAATGCCAGAGGTTCATCCAAGCTGGATCTCCCCAGTACAGTTTCCTGCAGCTGGAAAAACACCAGATCCGCCAAGCGCTGTGTGCCAGGGGAGCAGCATGTTTCACAATGTGACCACATCTTCCCCAGGCATAACTTCATAACTGTCCCCTTGCAAAAGCAGCCCCATGGAGCACAGTGTGAGGCATGATGTGCCTGTCCCTGGACTGAAGCACCTAAAAGCCATTCCCAGCTCTCCAACCAGCTGCCATGGAGACTGAGAGCAAGACCTGGCCCAGCCTAAGAGCTCAGCACCAGTATAATAAGGGTCAGCATGGATGACTACCAGCCTGAGACATGAACACCTCTGCTTTGGTCTTAAGTCAGTGTGGATTTGATACTTCATGTATGAGCCTTCAGGCAGTATTGCTGGCCCAGTGCACTTGCATCTTCATCTGCTTCAGTATCAGCATCTGCATAGGTATTAGCATCCCTATCCCCATGTCTATCCCTATCCCTACCCCATTCCCAGGCAAGATTTACCCTCTGTCAGACATAATTCCTGGTGCACTCAAAGGCAGTGCAAGTCCACATGGTGTGAGCTAAGCCCAAAAACATGAAGACTTAAACCATCTGATTCAGAAAGCTAAGCTACATCAAGTTGTCGTGAAAAACAGGGCCTGCCTGGGAGAAGCAGACTCTCAGCAGAGGCAGTGTTGCTTAAGTGTATATTTGCCACTGCACTCTCATAAACACCCTGATTTTTGATGCTTTCCCCCAAAGCCCTGCTGTGTCACTCTGGGCCTGGTTGTGAGAATCTCAGCTTCTGCCACCTTAGGTTTAACCACCAGGATTTCTAAGTTTCCCTGCTTGCAGAAATAGGCTTCAGAACATGAGCCCAGCACTGTCAGAGAAAACAATTTATGTTTTTTTTATATATTTTTAATTATTTTTATTTTTTCCCCTATCACTGTAATTTATTTAAGGAGGGACTCGGGAGCCTCACTTTTGGGTACTGCTCAGTCTGCAGAGAGTAATCCTGAAGCCATGACTGTAACACAGCCATGCTGGGAAGCCCCATGATAAGTGCTCTGTGCTGGCACCTGTGTTTCACATGCCATATATGGTGCAGAAGGGGTACCTTTAGGCTGAAAGCACAGCGAGAACTTTCTTCCAGGTAGCTGGAATATAATTATGCAGTCTATGAATGGTGATGTGTCTGCAGCGGGTGGAGACTGGCAAAGAGGGTGTCGGTATGTTTTGTAAATGCTTTGAAATGTATTTGTGTGTTTCTGAGATGAACCTTAAAGAAAATACCTGAAAACTGGTTTTGCTTTTCCTAAAGCATTGGCTCTTTCAGGCAGCAGCTTTGCCAAAAGTCATTAATCCCATCTTTATTAACAAGGGAGGGGAACATTGACCTCAAACAACCGAGGAAAACAACTAAAACTGTATTCATTTGAAGGACCGCTTTTAAAATCTTTTCTGGCCAACGCTTGCTACTGTTGACATATATTTAAGGTGCGCTGGGTCTTTGGGATATACTGGGACTCAGCAGAGTCGGCTGAATGAGAGCCATGCTAGGTAGGGATCTAACATACGCCATAGTGACCGGTGCTCTTAGGGTGAGCATAGCAGAGGGTACAACCCCCAGGCTCCTGCTTTGCCCTGACAAAACACCAGGTTCGTTCCTTGTTCCCCACTCTGAACTGGTTCATCAGCTGGGATACAGAGATCTGTGAGAGAACAGGGACTTTTCAGGGGATTTCTGGAGCCTGCCTCAAAATGCATTTGCTGTGGGGAGGGCTCTCATCAGCAGAGCAGGGAAAAGGCAGGTCCCCACCTTGGGCAGGACACTAATTGGTGCATCACGGCAGGTAGACTGCAAGTCCAAACCCTGGAAGGTTGTTGCCACTGATAACACCCATCTTCGGTAGCATCATGTCCGTTGACATAACCGTAATTAATGATATTACCGAGCTAATGAGGAGATAAACCACCGATCCCATCTCCTGTTAAGAAATTGTCTTAAATACCAGTCACTAATCACTGTGGAGGAACAGATAGTGGGCCAAAATTCACACCTGGAGTAAAGAGGTGTGGCTCCTATTTTCTGGTGAAGTTGCATATGTTTACTCCAGAACTGACTGTGAACCATCCTGATCAACACACAGCGGGTGTGCGCTGGTCGGGAAGTTGTAAACAGCCTCAGCCTTATGTAATGGCATGGGTCTTGTGCAAGAGCTGTCATCCAGATGGCAGCAAGATTGATGGCTGCAGAGATCAGCACAGTGCCAGCCTGAGGTGCAGATGTATGTGGGAGCACCTTTCCCTTCCCAGACCCTCAGCTGGCACAGAAGGGTATCTGGACACCTCTGAGCCCTGCGATGTTTCACAGGGATGGTCTAGTCCACACAGATGTAGGAATAGCAGACATCTGCTATGACCAGGCACTTGGTCATTAAGAGGGTTTTGGGCTTCCTAACTAGAAAAGATTTGCCAATTGTGACTAGAAGACTTCCCCCTACCATTAGGGTGGTGTAGATGTAACTTGTAAAACAGGGAAGGGACCTGTTTCACTGCGCTGTTTTGATTCTTTGGCAGTTACTTTATTTCCTTGCTGTTGTTATTCTGATCCAGTGAAATTAAAAAGGCATGAGAAGCCTATTTGGATCTGAATGTGTGAGTTCCTGCCCTGCAGAGCTTTCAGTAGAGATTAGATTTTACATGCCATTGTGTGGGGGAGATGTGCCATCAGGCAAAGAAGGAACAAATGCAGGTGGGGCAAGACTGAAGAGACAGAAGCCAGTATGCTTGCAAGAAGCTGCCTGCTGCTCATCAGGGTGGTATCTCCATCTCACTGATGTTCAGACAGGTATCTCAGAAAACATTCCCCGCCTGCGGTTTCTGTAGGATATTTAGCTCCTGGAATATGTGAGACAAAGCAACTACTTATTCCTCAGGTTGGCCTTTTAAACCTTGTCCTAAGAGGGCCTAAAATAAAATGTATGCATAAAAACCTATCCCAAGCCTCATGTTACCGAGCCTGCAAGCAGAATAGGTAGGGGATCCTGTCCTTTAAGAATAATCCTCCAAGGTAGGAGGATTACCTACTGGCAAGGTAGATATGTACTCAGTCTGCTGGTATCTGAACAAAAGTTGAGGGATTCCAAGGATTTACCAGCTCACGTGATGCACAGCACAGACATCAGGAGCAGACAAGCCTGGCACATTGCTTGTGCTACCAACCTTTCACCTGTTTCAGCTACTTCACTCTAGCACTCTGACTGTGTCAGGCTGTTTTCTACTTGACAAAAAAAAAAGGTATTTGTTTGTTTTTTGAGTGATCACAAGGCATGCATATGTCAGAAATAAAAAGAAATGATCTACCTCCTTCTTACATCTCTATTATTTCTATTGTTCAGGTATGCCTCAGGTACTTTCCCAGACATGTTGCCTTCTGCTTTTATCATTGCCACTTGGGAATCTGATACTGCACATCTTTTGTGGTGCTGTTCAATGGGGAGGGAATTTGTTATTGTTCCTCACAGATAGTTCTGGCTTGATGCACGTGGGTAGTTCAGGGAAGAGGGATACCATTGGATCTGTGGCCACTGCCCTCCAGCTCAGGGAAAAGCTAAGGCTGGGTGTGCACAGCACCTCTCAGGAGACAAGCTGAGGAAGTTCTCATCATACCTTCAAGGCAGGTGATGTCCACTGGGTCCAAACTGCTTCATTGTCAGGAAGCTACTTAGTTGGTTAATTTTACACTGAACCCACTGGCACACTTGGTAATGCTTCTGATATGCACTTGTTTTGTGGAAAACCAATGAAAGACGAGGTGATCACTACACAGCAGCCACAGACTTCAAGCCTAACTTCAGGGCAGTTAGAGCTCAGTGCAGGACCAGATGCAGAACCAAGCTTTGTGGGTTGGACCCATCTCACAAAGCTGATTCTGATCATTTCCTGATTCAGAGCCACAAACTCACCATATCCCAACCTCTCTGATGTACATTTCTATCTGATCTCTTAACTAAACCCTGCTCAATAAATGCTTAGAAATTCAAGAGGGGCTGGTAGTTCCAAGTCTCTCATTATTAGGAGAGCTGGAAAAGAAAATTGGGAGCAAGAATCAATTCAGAGCCAGGGAGAAAGTCTGGCTGTTTGAACACTGGCAAATACCTGCTTAAGATACATTTCTCTAGCTTTCATCACACTCACTGTGAGCATAAAAACCAGCTAACCAAATGTCCTGGGTTCAGCAGTTGCAGTCAGTTTTTCTTCTCTTTAGTAGCTGGTGTTTTGACTTAACCCGGGAACAAGGCTGATAAGGCCGATGGTTTTGGTTGTTGCTGAGCGATGTTTGTCCTGACCAAGGACTCTGGGAGCCTCATGCTCTGCCGGGGAGGAGGGGGGGCCAGGAGGAAGGAGGGACAGAACCCAAACTGACCAAAGAGGTATTCCATACCATAGCACGTCATGCCCAGGAGGTAACTGGGAGTTACCCAGAAGGAGGGGGAACTTCCCGGTCGGGCTCATTTTTGGTGGGTGGTATCGTACCCTCTTCCCTTGTTTTTCCTTGTCGTTATTATTATTGGTGATAGCAATAGTGATTTGTGTTATACCTTAGTTACTGGATTGTTGTTATCTGAACAGTGGGAGTTCTTCGGCCCATCTTTCCTCCCACTCCTCCGGGAGCGGGGAGGAAAGAGGGGAGGGCCAGAAGGGGTGGGGGGTTGAGTGAGTGAACGTGCTGCCTGGCTGGGTTCAAACTACAACACCAAACAGTGCAACAACCTGCATGTTCAGGTGGGTTACTCCAGAGTGGTCTGCTCCTGATCCTGGTCATTTTGTGAGATTTTCCCTCTTCATGCTCCAGCCTAGAAAGAGGAAGAGCCACCACCCTTGTGCTGTTATACAACTGTAGGTGAGAGGTATCAACGTGGGGAGGATATTGTGGGATATCGAGAAGCAAAAACCTGTGACAGGGTGCTCAAGTGTGTGGTTTCTTCTTTAAATATAAGCTCAGTAGACTTTTATTTTTCTTTTTTTTTTTTTTTCCTTTAAAAGACAGTGGTTAAAAATTGACTTTAAGAAATAAATCAAGCTTGAGGAGAGGTAAGAAAAATTCCCATGCTATTCCTAGCACAGAATCCCCCACTTCTGCATGTAAACAGTAGCTGCGTTACGCTAGAGCCCTTCTACCAGTTTCAGACCAATACATGACACACTTACAGATGATGGGAGTGCAGAGACTCTACCATGAGACCTTCTGAAGAGGCTCTTGTCTCCTGAAGGCACCGGGCACTCCATGCTAGGCATCCCAGCATGGTACAGCATGTTCAAAATCACAAAAGTATGACAAGGTTTTAATGCAAAACTGCACTACACAGTAGGGTGAAACCAGTTGTGGACAGCATAAAGGAAAGACTCTTGGGGAACTGAACTATGTGGAGTTAAAAGCTGCAACTATTATTTGCAGCAGTCAGCTCAGCCTCTTCAAATGAAAACCAGACCTTTCAGATGAATCTTATTATGTTCTTTGGAGAGGTTAAGAGTTTGGTTGGGAAAGCTCCATGGATGGTATAGATTTTGCCGAGGTGGTTGACCCAGCACATTCTCTAATCAAGTAAGAATAAATAAGAATATGTGATATCAATAGTAGGCTTTGTATGTGTCTTAGGGAAAATGAGATTAAAGCTCTTCCACATGAGCAGTCTCTGAGGTGTCACTCAGGGCATGTTGCCAGAGGAGAGCCTCAGGGACAGACAGGACATCCACTGTTTTTCAATGCTTTTCTCAACCATCTGGAAGGTGATGCACAACAACTGCTGCCAAAACCTGCAGATGACACCAGGCAGGTGGAAAATGGCTGATGAAGAGTTTGGGGCAGCGGTGTGGAGAGATCTAGGTCACTGGGCTCATGCAGGCTCAGGAGCCAGGAATGCAGTATACTGGTACAAAGGGAGAACCTCTACCCTAGAAAGCAAAGCAGGGAGTCAGGAATGGATGCTAGGGTCAGAACAAACAAGAGCCTGACCTGAGCGTGGAGGGCAGTGTAATATTGCAGCTAAAGGGCCTCATAGGGGCTCTGGATGGATGAAGAGATAAGCTGTAGAATGAATTATGGACCAGTTCTCATTCCACAGATGGTCCTAACCAGACAAATATTTTCCCCTTTGCTGGTCTCTGCATTTTAAGAAAGGAGTTGAGAGACCTGAAGAATTCAACCTGCTAAATTCATCCAGAAATTAAACATAGGTTGGTGTCATTATAATGTGTAAGCACCTTCAGGAAGAAATGGTGATAGGAAAAAAAGTCTTTAACCCCAGGAGAAGCTCACAATAAGCACACTACAGCCCAGTAATTTCAAGTAAGAAAGTAGTATGTATTTTAGCAGTGCAGATGCTTAGCCTTTGGGATGAATTCCAGGGGCAGGATTGGATCCACATTTCCTGGTGCTGTCAAATCCAACCTGGCTGCTAGGGTCTGATTGAGATCAAGTTGTGCTTTGCCAAACACGAGTTAAATACAGAGGTGAGAGAGCGATAACCGGGGATCCCTGAAGTGCTGGGACTCAGGAGGGATTCTCCAACCCTCCCTTGCAGCCATGAATTCTCAAACTACAAAGCTGAGGAATAAAACCGTAATTTAAAAAGCCTGTTGTCTCTTGGAAGGTGTGAGAGGGTGAGAAAGCAAACAAAAACCTGTGGTAGTTCTTGGTAACTACTCCCAGACTGATAAACAAAAAGAAAAGCCTCTATCCTTTCTCTTCTTTGTTGTTTTCGATACTATGAGTGAAATTACTTGATTATTTTATAGAGGCTTGTTGGTAGTGATCTGTTTAGCACACTGGCAAGTTGATCCTGTTTTGGTTTTGTTTGTTTTTTTGTGAACAACTACAATTGGGTTTTCCACTCTTTGTTTCCAAGTGTGTGTTTAGGACTTGCTGAGAACAAGTTAAACACAACAAATGAGTTTTAGACAGAGCTTTCTAAAGAGATTAATTCTGTGGTCATTCATTCTCCTCTCTCGGGAAGCAAGTCCCATATGCAGGCACTGCTTTTGAGAAAGTTTTTTCTTCATGCTGTCATCCTTGTTTGGTAATGCTTACAAGCCATTAAGCTGAAGACCAAGGGTTCAATCCAGGAAGATAACAACAGGTATTTTACCATTAACATTGCCTGGTGATCAGTTCATGTATTGATGTACTGGCAGAGATGGAGCTAGAAGATACTGGTCTGAAAAACCTCATCAAAATCCTAAAGAAACTCAGTGGCAAACCTGGGATTAGCACCAAAAACATGACTCTAGCTAGCCAAGGAGAGGTAGTAAATGTAGAAAAGCAAACTGGAGGGTTACAAGATTCAGAATTAAAGAAGAACAGCTAAAGAAGGAGACAAAAATATAGCTGTGGAAGGAAATAATTCATACAATGTTGATCATCTCATCCATATGCTTGTAATAACTCATACAAGCTTTTCATTGTATGTTATTATAAAGAAAATTATTCCTTTATGGGCAAAATCCTACTACATTTTTCAGGTCAGCTTGATCCTGGGAATCTTTCTCACTTGCCTGTGGTTTTCGCTCTCAGGCCCAACTTAATCCATGGTGTATTTCTCTTGACTCAGTACAGTTATGTTGAAGATCAGCTTGGCCTTAGGGCCTTTAGTTTTATCACCAGTGGGGTTTTTTAAAGTGATATTTCCCTAATTTGAATGCAGTGATTCCAGGCAGTAATTTTCATTTTGCAATCTTGAAGCACTCCTGCATATCTTAAGGAAATATTAGTTATTGTGGTACTGAAGAAACCTTCTTGGTAGTAGAGGACACATCTAATTTTCATCTGGCTGAAGGCAGGTGTGTGCATATGCTTCTCCTGGTCTGTGGATGGCAGTCTAGGCAGCTATCAGCCAGGTGCCTTCCATCCTTAGGAAGGGACATAAAATACAAAACAGCCCCACAAAAGCAGAATGAAAGCTATTCATAGTGTTTGTGATTGACAGAGCAGCATCTTATCTTCCCCTGAAACCTCTGCACCCAACCCTCCAGGGTGTGTGTGTGTTTTGGGAGGGAAGCCACTAACCTGATTTAGTCAGAAAGATAATTAGAGGGATTATTTAGATTCCACTACTGTGGGGAGCAGCTCCTGGTAAAAGTCCTATGCTCAGAGAAAGATGAAGGAAGGGAGCACCAAAACACAAAGGACAGGCCTTTCAGCATCCTCCACCGTGGACCTCAGCAGCTGTGAGTTGCCACTCACGGTGAGTGCTCATCCAGTGCCTCTACACAGTCTGCTGCCCCCACACAGCCACTAAACCCTGCAGGAGAGGTGAGCACAAGGGAGGTTTCACCACAGAACCTTCTCTACCATTGTGCTTTTCATTTCATGAGGTCCTGGAGCAAAAGAAAGAACTACAAATGGATGCATGTGGGATGGTGTCAGGGCAGTGTCATAACTGCTGAGGTTTAGCAGCACTCCCCCCTGCCCTATTGTCCCAAGTGCTGCCTGTTCCAGCTTGCTTTGACAGCCACATTACTCCCTGAGTGCTCTAAATCACAGGGGAGGGCAGTGCAGAGGGGAAAGAAAAGCAACCAAATGCAAACCTCTTGGTCTTGCTTTATGCAATATGTGAAACCCACTAATGAACCTCACTGTAACCAGCCTGCTGTTGCTTGCTTTAACTGAGCAACACAGGAGGCTGATACTGCAGTTCTCAGAAGAGATTTGTCCTCAGGCCAAAGAGACCTGAAGGAGAATTGAAAGAGCCCAGGGCTACATTCAAACAGGCTGGCAAGTGTTATGCAAAACAGCAACACAGACTTGTACCTTATGTGATGTACTTGTGAGCTTCAAAGCTGAAAAATCTTCCTGTAGGGATTGACGGACATGTCACTGAAAAGCAATGTCTACCTTGCTTTAAGGAGGACTGGTGCTCTTACTATGACCATGTCTGGTCAGAAGAGAGAGAAAGCCTGTAAATCTTGATGACTTGATACAACTGGAGAAGCCAGAGTTTGAATTCTAGGGTTGCTCTAGAGTGCTCCAGCACACAAACATGCATCAGAGAAGAGCAGTGTTTGGGGGAGCAGGACTCAGGGGTGAGCTGCTCCTGTCCTTCTGTAGCCATTGTCAGCTTTACACAGCTGTCACAATGACCCAGCAGCCTGTGAAGCATAAAACTACTTGAATACAATTTGGATCCCCACAGCATCCCATAGCTGGTTTCATTACTGTGAGAGAAGAGGGCTGATGTGATCTCTGTATAACATAGCCAATACGCAGACCTGGTTGCTGATCTGATTATCAGCTCTGGAGATCTCAGTTCTCCCCCATCCTGCCTTCCTTGAAGACAAGCTGCCAAACCCCTTAGATTTAGCAACTATAAAGTGATGCAGTTGCCAAGCTCCACTCATTGCTCCATCTCCATCTCCATCTCAAGGATACCAACTCTGAAGGTGGGTCTGGTAAGCAACAGTGGGAAAACCTTGAAAGGGTTGGGGTGTATGTCATCTAGAGCAGCAACTGGCTGACTTGGAAAGCAGAAACCATTTGCTGTGGTGTCTGGAGACCTCTGAACAGCTGCAAAATCCCAGTACTGAGATCTTGGTAAGGTCGTAGTTGCAATGGGCTGGGCACATTGCCAGGGTGGAAGATTCCAGGATCTGCAGCCTCCTGGGAACACAAGCTTTGTAAAGATACCTGAAAATCCTTGCTTAAAGCTTGTCAGCTTAACATTAATAACTGGGATGGAAAGGGTTATAGCCACTGCTGTGCAGCCTGCAAGGTGAGGCACAAAAGCAAAATGGAGAAGAGGAATGAATTCAGAGGAAATCAGCTGTGCTATTTGAAAAGCATGAGTAGAAACATGCTTTCCCCCCACAAACTGGTCTGTTTTAACAGGATCATACACAGAGCTAAAGTAAAAATAGTTAAGGGGACAGGCACTGAAAAGTGCAACAAATAACAATTCAATAATATTATTTTAATGAAGAAATCCACGGCACCCAATACATTCAAGTTTTGGCAAAACAACAGTGTTCAATAGCCATAAAGCAATTTGCTAATGGCTGCACATTCCATCTCATCTTCCTTGATGTTTTCCATAGCGTCATTCCTCTGAACCACAGCTTTTCTTTTAATCTCATCTTAATCTACACCACCATTAGGTGCAGCACTTCTTCCTTGACAGCACCGTATTTGAATGGCCACTAAGTAGGGCCTGCTCCAAGCCGGTGAAGGTGAGACTGTAATACATGCTTGTCTCCTGCAGGCTGAGCCCAGAGAAGGCTGCAGAGCACGCTTGGACAGCACGCAGTCACTCACACATAATCAGCTGTGGGTAATTCAGAGCCAGAACCACCCCTGTGGCCCCTAGCAGTTTCTGCAATTGGGATGCAGTTGGCTCCATGGGTCTGACATGTTGTGACAGAGACATTTCTTCTTCACGCAGCTCATTTTGACCCGAGCTAATGAGAGATTAACCGATAGCAGCAAATCAGCTGCTGCTGGTCTAGAGAGGGTACCTCAGGTTTTCTCCTTAACGAACTTCATATTTGAGTTTCTTAACTAAAGGAGAGTTTGTCACTACAAGCATCTTGCCAGTGATCCAGTCCTTATCTGACAGATGGAGCCCAAGGAGAACAATGTTTGCAATGACCTAATGTTGTTTGCTGTTTATCTGGCAAGACACCAGTGAGTTGCTTGTCCCCTGCACCAAGAAGTCACTAAACAGATGCTCATGTGTCCCAAAAAAAAAAAAAATTAAAAAAAATCTTTTTTTTTTTTTTTTTTTTTTTTTTTATTATTCATCTCTTT
>NDXB01009556.1:55885-69373 GCA_002631895.1 Agapornis roseicollis
AAAAAAAAAAAAAAAATAAAAAAAATTTTTTTTTTTTTTTTTTTTTTTTTTTTAATAATATCAGCGTTTCAAACAGATCAAAACCATTTTGGAGCCACTTAGTCCCTTCTGCTGCACACTCGGTTTCTGCAACGATCCTGTTTCTACAGGGGTTGTCCCCACTGCTCTTGCAGCCTAGGAGAAATCTGGGACTTACATGGCCTTTAGTGTGACTCTGTCAGGAGCATTGGGAGATGATTAACCCTTTTGTCACCACTAAACCACAACAGGAACATCTTCCTCTTTTTCTCAGTCATTAAGTTTTTGCATACTGGAATTACATGCGTTAAACAAGGAAGTTTTCCAGGAGAGTGCACATCCTTGAGTCTTTTGGTAGAATGAGCTTTTTGAATGTCCATAATCACAGAGTATACAACAAACCACAAAAGAAGCCTCCTTAATTTTAACTTCTTTTGACCTAAATTGGGTAGGACCTGCAGTCAGGGATTGAGACAAGTTCAGAACTATTTTGCTATTACCGCAAAATCCCATTCTGGGGGAGCTTTGCCATTCAGTGTTGTTGCATCTGCTTCATTTCTCTTCAGATTTCTACCTCAGATTTCTTCCTATTAAGTCCTGTTTTCTTATGCAACTTTATGGGCTGTGGTAGGTGGAGATAAGGAGGCCAAGTCCTGAAATGATCTGTCTGCTTTTGTTTTGCAACCTCAGTGACAGCAAATATTAATGTGCATGCGTTCACTGCCCAACTTGTCTGACCACTCTGCATGGCCATTTTGGCGACAAGTAAAAATCCTCCACACATTCTGATTCCCCAAACACCATAGAAGTACAGTGAACACCACTGTGAGCACCAGAACATACGTTGCTCTTTGCACCCCTCCTGCTTTTTTTGCACATGGAGGATGTTCCAGGTCCAGCATTTCCCTGGTGCCAGGCCCTTCCTGGACTGTGGCTGTGTTACACAATCATGCCCTGCAGATTGAGGCAAGGATTAAAGGTGTCTAAATTATTAGGAAATCAGAGCAGTGAAAGGTCAGGGATCTTTTTATTTTCTCTTGGCATCAGTAGGTGGTTGCTGAAAAATCACAAACACATGTTGAAAACAAGGGGTTGTGAGGTGCAGTTTTCCAGAGCACTTGCTGGCATTCATGTCTGTGCGTGAACTATTTAGAGGTATGGCAAAGCATTACTAATCTCTGAGCTATTTAGAAAGGAAGTACCTCTAGGATCTCCTCATTTGTCTCCCCTGTTCCTTAAACACCATTGAGTCATGCTGAATCTCCTCCCCTCTTGAAAAATTGCTTTGCAGAGCTCCCTGAAGAAAGAAAAATGTCTCTGGACAGTGAAACAAACAATCCCAGGTGGGTTGGTCTCCTCCTGCGAGCTCATGACCTAGTAACTGGTAACTCCGTGGAGACCCTGGAAAGGAGAGGTCAGTCTATGGGCTGCCCGGGTGTACAGATGCTCTCAAGGCCCAGGGGAGGAACTCTCTTATCAGGGTCTGGAGTCCAGCTGGAACCAATCTGGACCTGACCCTTCTCAAAGTTCATGTGTGTTTGGATGGAAGTTTCTGATTCAGACAAATCTCTGCTTTCAGACAGCCCACTGGAAGAGGAGGTTGCCAGTTGGCCTTGCAAGGCCTTGTTGGATGTCCAGTTACGTCTGAACTTTCCCAGTTTCCTTCCCCTCCACTCCAGTATGTCTGTCTGCATCTGGCTTCCTGTTCAAACTTAGTCCCAGATGTACTGTGTTGCAGCTTGGTTCCTGGGATACTGTCGCAAATGGCAAGAAATCATGAGCAGGATCCCCAAAGAAAGCCACACTGAAGAAAGGGATGGGAGAGACAAAAACCTTGCCATTGCTATTTAATTTTTTCTAAGCTCATTCTTCTTTTGTTGCTAGAGTTTCAGAGAAAAAGGAAGTGTGTACAAAGACTGCCTTGAAAAAGAGGAGGATGCTGGCTCAGGCAGTGAAGGGTGAAAAGAAGAAGTAGGCACTGTGGGAGAACTAGTAAAGATGAGGTGGGCGAAAGAGGTGCACCAGAGCCTGGTTTGTGTGCACCAAGAGCAGCAAGCAGCAAGAAGTAGACAGACATCAAAACAGATGGGTTAGGCAGTGCTTGAAGAACAGACGTGAAATGAAAGATGACATTTGTGAAGAAAAGAAAAAGAGGATTTTCTTACAGTAGGATAATTCTGAAGTGCAAACACCAAAGGATGGTGTGCCTGCTTCCAAACATAACCTGACAAGTAGCAAAGCAAGGAAGCCAGAGCTCCTGAGCTCTGATCCTAGTGTGGTACTAACTCCTCGACCAGAGTGCTACTAATCACACATACCACAGGCAGCTTTCAAAAGGTAGTATTAAAACATGGAGTGGGGTCCTCGGAACCATGGAGAAGCAAGTCAGGCTTGACTCAAGGGGATCTGAGAGCATTCAGTGCCTAATATTTCTGGCCAGCTTTTGACCATCTGAGAAATGAAGCATGTCTCATTTGCCACAGACAATGCTGGGAGGTTAATAATGGTATTTCATGTCTGAGGTCCTCTGACAGAAAGCTGCCACGTAACACAACACATTATTCTACCCTAAAGCCAAAGTCTCCTCCACCCAAATAAGTATGTATTTGTGTTGCCTGCCTCCCATTTTTAATCTACCAGCAGTTCTTACCAGAAAACAACAATAAATAAGAATCTCTGGCCATAAAAGTGTGCCAAGAGCTTGGCTAATCAGCAGAATTCTAGTATGTCGCTACAGATTTTGGCAGCTTTGTGTTAAGAAAATGATGCAATGCCTTTCCTGGGAACCAGTGCAATGGAAAGCGCTTCCAGCTGATTCGGATTGTTTATTCTAGGTGAAAGTTTGCAACATTTCCATTTGGTTTCACGACCATAAGTTTTGCCAGGTCTTTTTCCTAGGCAATGAATGCTTTCTTATTTCTCTGCTTCATCTCCTTGTACAGGCTTAGTTGTTACATTGCTTTTATTACTCTGGAAGGCATATTCTTGGTCAAGAATGCAATTTCATCTTGCAAGAGGTGCAATACTTTCATCTCCTGCTGGCTTCATTCATATTGCAGGACTGAACACCCATCAGCATGAATAAAGAAGGACAGATTAGGCCAGAAAAATGTCCAGAACCTAGGCAGGAATGCATTAATCATTATTATTACATCTCTATGCAAGCATTTAACCTGGTAGTGCTTTCACGGAACAAGGAAATGCATAGAAAATGTTCCTTGCATGGCTCTCAAGTACAGAGCAGCCTGGCATGTGGTGTTAGGCAGTACCTGCAGCCTTGCAAAGCTTTGGCCCAGAATGATGAGGCTAGGCCAACCCCATTAAGAAAAGACCAGCCAACTCTTTACAGAGATTCCTCCCTCAGCTTGACGGAAGCCTGCATAGGGGTTGAAAGTGTACTTCCAGGAACATATTGCTCTGTTTTCAGCCTAAAACAACTATTTCCTCATTCTCTTTGTTCCTCTCTGTCATTTCTTCTTTCTGCAGCAATATAATGAAGTTCCACTTTGAAATGAATCACTTTTCTAATGCTCATTAAATTAAGGAACTGACCATTCTGGTAGGACTCACGCTGACTAATTGCAGGTGCTGGTTAAATTTCCCCAGTAAAACTTCTACAAAATCAAAGCCCTTCATAGCTGCCATTCAAATTCTGGGTATCTGAGGAGCTTAGAAAATCCAGTTAGGGTGGCTTTCGAAAAGAAAATCTCTCACAAAAATGTCCCAGGCCCCTGGAGCCTGTCTGAGAATTTGACCTTCTATTTCCAACCACAGTCTGGCCAGATCACTTAATACCAGATCTTCTGACCAGTTTGCAGGCTCATCCATTGTTTAAAATATCAGTGTCTCCCAGAAGGAAGAGTCACTGGGATTGCAATGGACAATATATTCACATGGTCAAGACAAGATATCGCCCCTCTGTTAAAGAGTCATGGTTAGAACGTAGATCTTGGAGCTGGAACACTTAAATGAATATGTAATCCCAAATAATCCAGGTGTCATTGAAAATTTAAAAAAAACCCATCTGATCCCTTTTACACTAATTATGAACCAGAAATATTTTCACTTTGCTTTTCCAAATTGTGTTCATAGGGAAAAAAATGAACCCAGAAGTATCCCTTCTCCAGGACTAGGTATAAGGTTGAGGTTTGTTTGGCGGGGGAGGGGGGGGGTTGATGAAAGATGGTCTTGGGGTAAATCACAAGTGTGAGCCTCCAGGTAGTGTGTGTGAAGCCCTAATTCTATGCCACATTTCCCGGGCAAGTCACAGAGCTGTGTGACAGTTGTGCTCCCCACCTGCACAATTGGAGCAGCAGTCTGTATGATGCTGCAGCTTGTTCTGAACTGGAGAGAGGACTTCGGAGGAAACTCTGCCATTTATTAAACTTTCCACAAAGCATGCCACAGGAAGGCTTCAGTCTCCAGGTCCTGCCGTTTAATGATAAACCTGCTGTTTATTTTGTGGAGCTCGTTTCCTAGACAGAGCACCAAGATGTCATGAATACCTGTGTGCTACACTCACCTTTCCTGCTGTACCCTGTGTCCCAGGCACCTGGTGGTGGTAGGTCAGCACTGTCAGCCCCACTGAGGCTTGGGAAACTGTGGCTCTGCTCATGCTGCAATGAGGCAGAGGCAGATCCAGACACTCCTGGCTTTCTAGCACCTATGCCTCAACCACAAGGCCAAATTAGCATTGAAGGGACCTGTATTTTACTGCCCCTTCTTCTGCATTAATTAAAACACATCGCTGCACACTTAAGCAATTTAAATGTTTTGGAACGAATCTGGGGACGGCCAAGGGCGTTCAAAGTGAAGTGAAGGCTGGCAGTTTGCCTTCTGCTTGTTGGCTTGCCTGTCTGCCACCAGCACGTCATGCATTACAAAACTGCGAGATCCCTGCAGCACGAGTGACAAGGCTGCAATTTAAGGAGAGAAGGCAAGACTGAAGTTGGACATTCCTGGTCTTCCTCAGACTCCATCACACAGACTGGCTGCCAATGACCATGCTAATTTTTTTTTCAGTTTACACCTTTTTTCTTTACATCTTTCCTCCCTGAAAAGCTGGCAGGTACTGATACCATAATAGAGAACACCAGCATCTGATAGAAAACCCTCCTATACCTGGGTATTAGGGTATATGCCTTCCTCTTGGAGAATTTTTTGGAGCTATTCAATGCAAGAAAGAGAGAATTAATAGTATCTCAGGTGAAAGTTAGAGCTGGCAAAGACTGTGTTTTACCTCGAAGTGAAACTGAAGTTCAGGGTGTAAGTGAACCTTCCCCGAAAGGTCTGTTTGCCTTACCATCACCTATCGGTCGGCTGCAGGAGGCAGCAGGAGAAGGAACCCTGGGTGACCTCCAGAGCAACTTGTGCACTGTGGACTCCAGGCATCAGACAGCTGACTACAGTCTAGAATGGAAATGAAGGACTAATTTGCCCAGGGACATTCTCTTTTGTATTTTAAAGTAATGCAAAGTGTCTTTTCACTTTCAGCTCTGGATTTGAAGCCTAAGATGAAGAGTCACCACTATTAGATCCACATCATCACAATTGTAACATCAAAACAAGAGCTGTATTAAAAATAAACACATCAGGCATTCACTAACATGATTAAAATGTATACATATGGGTGAGGTCATTTTAATAAAGGCCTTGTGCACAGGTTTATGCATTTCTTACCGTGGCCCTAGGCTCAGAGTAGGAACACTATGCATCCACAGCTACCTGCTTTTGTGCAGTTGCATCAGCCCAAGCTCTCAGGCTGTTCAGAACATCTACCATAAGTGTCCTTATCACTTCCACGTGCATTAACCTCTCCCTAACCCTCACAAAGACCATAAAAGTCACAGCCATGGCTTACTACATTAGTAAGACATGTCTGATCACCATCAGGCAACCACGTCAAGGTCCTCCATCTCCTCTATCAATCTTCTGAAGGCACATTCCAATGCTGTGTGGAAATAACTCAGTGGAAATAATTCCTTTGTCCTATCAGTGCTGTGTGCCTGGAAAAGGCTCCACTAGTTAAGGGAGAGTAAACTGGACTTTCCAGAATGACAGAAAAATCTGCAAAGCCATTAATGGCCACATGCACGCTAAAGAAAATCTTCAGTGTGTCACTGGGAAAAAAATAAGAATCCAGAACTTCTTAGAAGTTCTGACCTTATGTGCCTTCCCAGCTCATCCTGCACCAAAGCTTCTGCACCTCCCACTATGATCTGCCAAGCCTCTACAACTCAGGTTAAACACCACCCTCTCTGACAAGCACCCTGTAGCATGCAGCACATCTGGCACACCAATGGCTTTCCTACATTTTGGGTACCTCTCCACAAGTCCTGCCACAGCTAGTTACCCCAGGCTGCAGCTCCCAGTGCTGCTGGTAAGGCATCCAGACAGGGCTCCAGAGATACACTGGCTCTGGGAAAGGATGGATGTAGGAGGGATGCTCCAGACTGTGTTTGGTCTCTTACTCATAGGCCTGCGGAGTCCCTTCCTGACTGGAGCAGCCCTGGGCAGTCCTACGTGTCACAATCAGGTTCCCAGTGCTTCCCACTACTGCAGCAGGGGATGCAACTGGGGTGTCTGTCCTCAGACTGAGGTGCCTGCTACAACCTCAACAAATGAGTTTTGTATTACTCACCTGACTGACGCTTCTTATGGTGATGCCCAGAGGAAGCTTCAGCCTGCTCCCTCTTCCCAGCAGGCGGAAACAACCACTAGCTGCCTACAAAGAAAATCTCATCTTCCTGGAGAGGGAAGAAGAAAGGTTGCACTAAATATCATTCAGAGTCCAGTAGAGCTGTTTACTGACTTTGCTTTCTTCCTGATGCCTGAAAGCTGTTTGGAAATGTCTCTGCTTGCTGTATTTCTGAATAGACACACAGCAACGTGCAGGAAAATTCAACTGCCAATGGCTTTTGCAAAATCCTGAACTACAGGAGCAAGGAGGGCATTGTGAAGGGACAAGGGGACCTGTGTGTTGTCTTCTTGCAGAAGGCATCACAGAAGACAGAAACCCCAAAAAATATCACAGAAGATGTACATCTACTCTGAACACTGAGCAAACATTTCCAAATGCAACTTGTGTCATAACGATGGTGCTGCTCTGGGGCAAGAGGAGTGCAGCTGGGGAGCCAGGGCAGTCTCCACCGATGACACATAACATGGGAACATAAGACCTACACACAGGCAGAAAGCACAGAGGCACCCATGACGCAGAGAGAACTTGTGTGACAAAACCAGGGGTGCAACGTGGGTACTCGGAAGTGGGGCACACCACCTCCAACTCTGCTGGCAGGACCACTCTTCTCCCTTCCAGCCATGGGAGATGGGTGACAATCAAAGGTCTGAGCCAGTTCCTAGTCTGATTCCCCCCTCTGATTCCCACAGCGCTTGCACCAATGGATCTTGTCCTAAGAAGTTTATCCAAATCCTATCTGCACTCTGATCCTTCAGACTCAGGTTCACCTTCTCTGCAGGGTACACCTTCCTGGAGAATTTTCACAGTTCTCTGCCATAGGATAAGCCATAAATTATCCCGGGAACAGTTTGCTTTGCTGATGTGTATTTTCAACCTCAGTCCCATTTTAATATATGATAATATAGACAGTAGTCTCTCTAGCCAGGATCCAGGAGAAGTGAGATGATTAAAAATAATTCATCTTACACTGAATTAAACAACTGAGAGCCTCAGGAATGGTCCCATTAGAGTTCAGTACAAATCATGGGTGACAATCTGGGTCAGTTTTTATTGGGCATGCACCTTTTTGTCAGCTCTAAAACTGCCAGCCATCAAATAAGTTTAATACAAAGGGACAACAAGGAGACATAAAAAAGTCAGTCTCTGCTCAAGAAGGTGGTGGAAGGAGAAGGGGAAATGGGGTGGAGGAAGGCAGCAAATCCCAGCAAACATGCAAGAGGCAATGTTTTCCCAGGGGAGGGCCAGACAGCAATGCAGCAGGTTCTTTGGAAAGAAAACAGGCTGCACCTGGAACCCATTCTGCTGTTGCTGAGACCCAGCAGTCCAGACCACTTGTGGTTTCCTCTCTGAGTCTTGCCTCTGCCCACAGTGACATACAGAAAGTGAAGGAACAGAGATGAGACATGCCTGCCACTTTCTGACCAGTTGAGGCACTGGGGGCACAGGCCTGCTTTGTCCACCCTTCCACTAGGAAAACATCATCAAGTTCACCCTCCAGCCACCTCCTCCAAGCCAGAAACCCCTCCATGAATGCCACGTCCTCCATGACAGGAGGTCTGTGTGTTGCATTCCTCTACCTTGGATTAAACCACCTCACTTCCCCCTCCCGGAAACAGCACAAACAAGTGTAAGAATGACTCATCTGTGCATATGAAGACATGTATACTCACACACAAGAACACATCTTACATGTTGAGAGCCTGCGGCAAAAAATTTCACTCAGCTTTTGAGCTTCCTGGTTCACACGATTCTGTGAAGTCTTGTCAAAAAGGGGGAAAAATAAAGTAAAAACAAAATCATAATGGTGCCAAAATAGTAAAGAATTAGGAAACTAAAAATCAAATCCTGCTACCATGTCTTTAGCTTGAAAGGAAACATTCCTTTTCATGTCTACTTTTGCATTCGTGTGATGCATGGACTCAAAACAGCGTGACTCTTCAGTGAGCAGAGAGCTGCCTTACTCAAGGACTGGCGCACAGCGACTGCTTGAAATTCAGCTGTGCCGACCATTGTAAATCCCAACCACTGCTATTAGCCTGGGAAATGGGTAGATGATTTCTTTCCATGTCTCCTTTGACATATTTCCTGGCCAGTGATGTTAATAACAGACACTCTGCATGTGTGCCTGCACCATCAGTTTGTGGCTGAGTGAGACAGGTGATATTTTCTTGAGTCATTCCTACAGCTGTAAACCCATCTTCTTCTGTAACAGTCCCTGGAAAGGTGCAATATGCCAACAAGGGCTTGTGAAACTTTGTAGATACATCTGATGTGTTCTTGTTCATTCTCCACTGGGCTGCATGAAATCCAGCATTGAATGACTGCACTAGGGACATGGAGGCCTGATCTGTACCAACCATGGCTAAGAACATTTGGAACTACAGATCCCCATTTCCCAGCACAGCTGAGGCCATGCAATTTTCCCAGCTGCAAGCAGTGGGAGGCAACAGAATTGGACCCTTGACCACCAAAATGCAAAACCATTCTGTGGCGGGGAGATCAGCTCTGCTGTCACCCCTGAACGCTACCTTGGCATGTGGGATTGTGCCTCTCAGTGAGCAGAGCCAAACATGAATGATTCTGTGACTGTCACAATATGATGGGCCTTTAAAAAAAGGAACTTTTCAATTATCCTGCCAGCAGACCTGAGCTAGTGGATGGGTCTTGCTGCTCAGGGGTTTTGCAACATGGAAGGGAAATCAGTTATTCATGATAGCGGTGTTGTGACCGGCCATGACAAATATCCTGAAGTGTCTGTGTTCGGTGTAAGAGTCATCAGGTGGCATAGCCTAGTAAGAGCAGCTGCTCCCCTTCGCTTGGGTCAAAGACCCTTCCTCCACAGCAGCTCCCACAGCCGCTGTTCATGCCCTGGCAATGTGACATGATGCATTTCATCAGCTCCTGGGAGGATGCTAAGCACAGCGACACCCATTCCAGCCAAGCTACATTGTTTAATAAAGAGCATGGTAATCAGACACCAGCTGCAGAGGATTAAGATTGCCTTCCCCCTCCAGTGTGTTTTACCCTTTATCTCTTTTGTTACATTTTCACTGCACCTCTCCTTTAGCCTTTCTTCCTCTCTGGTTGGTTCTCTCACGAAGAGCAGGGTAAGTGTGTGAATGGTAGAACTGCAAAGGAAGGAAGTGGTGGTGCTGATTCAATACAGTGTGCTTTTCCTTCTGAGTCAGTACAGAAGAACTGTCTCACTGGGCTGAGAAGGTATTAAAACAAGAGATCTGCCCCGGGTGTGCGTGGGCTTCTGTTTTAATCTCTATGACCCAGAACATGGAAAGGTTGCACAGAAGGGATTTTAATTATCTTGAAAGTTACTAAAGACCATTTAAAACCGTAGAGTCAGCACAGCAGGTCACCCATCCAGTGTATCACTCTAGGCACCCATTGTTGTGATACAGGGATATATGTAACAATCACAGGGTATGAACATGCTTCTAGAAAGCAGAATGTGTCAAGAAGCAGTATTGCTAAAGCTAGGTACACAACATTGTTGGATCACATGAGTTCCTGCTTGGAACTCCAGCCTGGACTCCACAAAGTCTGGGCAACAGCAGGTCAGAGGCAGTTGGGAGGCTGGGGAAAAAATGTGAAGGGCAAGGATATAAATTTACCAAGCTAGATCTACAAAGTTTTCTGCAGCAGATAAGAGGTGGAAAGCATGCAAGATAATCTGAGGTTTGCTAGACCACTCAAAAGTAATACTGAAGCAAAGGAAATCACACAGCAGCTGAATTACGACTTCAATTCAGACTTCACCCCTCAGGCTATCAAAGTGATATTTGATTCCAACTGGAAGAGATGATTTGGTGGTACACTGAAAACTGAAAGCAGAAATTGGGAGACAACTCCAGCTCAGGAGGAAAAGTTACAGCAGTAATACTGCCCATGCAGAGTATTCAGAGGGAGCTTTAGAGTGAAGGAGACAAAATGCTTTAAAGATTTGCAGGGATGCATTCAATCAGCTCCTGTATCATGGGTTGGAAGGTAGCAAATATTTTGATTCATATTTTTGTTTACAATGTTATTAAAACCATGAATCAACCTCCAATTTCATAGTTTCATGCGCATTTCTAGAGAACCTAGGCCCAGGCTGGAGGAAATCCGGGTAGTGTCCTCTTTCATGCTACTTTCTATTGAGCTCATTTCACCTCAAAGATTTGGGTGAGCCTGAACCCTAAACTGAAAGCAAAACTCAAAGAAGGCATAAAGGCAAGGCAATGGAAAGTGATTGCCCAAGCCACTGTGAACTGAAACTGCCATGTTTTGCACAATGCAAGTGCCAGAAACCCACTGAGTTTACATTGAAGAATCCATTGCAGCAAAGGACTCTGGCTTCCAGCTCTGAAGGTCTTGTGAGTAAAACAGTCTTCTTCATAAACTGCTAAAAGCTGCCTGATTCACAAATGAAACCTGGATTCCAACTGCTGGATGACCAACAGGGATGCCAGTCCCCAGCATGTGTAACAGTGCAGGGTGTCAGATTCTCTCCCAGGCTCTCACACCAGCCTGTTCATCATGTTATTTCTGTCCTTTTCACTTGGGCAACAAATATCAGTCATTTATGGCTTTGTCTTCACTACTCCTGGGCTGTGGGAGAGAAAGAACTCTCTTGGGACAGTCTTAGGTTCATTGTCCAGTTCTTGATTTCAGGGGAAGGATCACAGTCTGAGGGAACCTACAGCTGTTGGCCACCTGCCTGGCAGAGCTCTGTCACTCTCAGGTACAGCTCAATTTTTATTGTAGAGAGCTCTTTTGTGCTAGGGAACAGAAATTACCAATCCCAGTTTCATGCCACTTTAAAATAGCCTAGGCCAAGATTGTCTCCAAAAAGAGTGTCTCAAGGATATGGCTGCAGTCTTCAAATCTGATTGAATAGCTTGCTGTCTTTCTGTAAAGTGCTTTTGGTGTTCTGCAGGAACAATGTGGTATATGAAATTAAGTATAACTCTTCAGCAAATATATATGAAGCTGCAACTGAAATACACTGATCACAAGGCTTTCTTTAAACAACGTAAGGTGGTCCTAGATTTAAAACTCATTATATTTGTACTGTTACCTTCCCATTCTTTGTTCCCCACTGAACCCTTCTCATTCCGCTCTTAAATCGCTTTTTGAAACACCAGCTTATGTATATGCACAGAGACACACACACACACTCAGAGCCCTCAGGAAGGCTGTTACATTGCAGCACTCCGTATGGTTTCATGATATGAATGTGTTGCTCTGTGTGCTGCTCCCCGCAGGCTGCTACAGGAGCCTTTCAGGTCTGGGATACAGCCTGGCCAAGAAGTCATAACGAGAAAGGGGAAATCACAAAAAGAGAAAGCTGACCACAGCTGCTCCTCTGTGGTCCTGACAGCCATTGCCTGAGCAGGTCTCTGCACCCCAGCCCACAGCACTGCAGCTGCAGCTGACCAAAACCTCATCTTTACACAGAGTCCAGTGGTCCCCCAAGCGAGGTGTATTTCAGCTCAAAATCTGATGGCAGTCCTTTCACTGGTTAAAACCCCAGTGCACTGAAACATTCACCACAGGCCCACCCTGCTGCAAACCCAGACAGCCAGACCCACACTCCTTTGTGAGAGCTGGAAAGTGCCTTTTGAAAAGCAAAACCCGCTAGGCAAGTGACTTGACCAGGCTGAGCAAAAGGAAAATTAGACCTTTCATCTGCGCTGCTATTCTGAGACTAGGGAAAGACACCTATAGTGTACATCTGTTTTCTTCCCTTGCCCTTGACTTTATCCTTTCAAAATGCTTAAATAAAAACTCTTTCACTCTGGAAGGGATTGCATTGAGATAAACCTAAGCACAGCTCAATATGCCCTTATCAAATATGAGAGCAACACAACCATTCCCCAGACAACAAGCATTTGCTGTCTGCTGGTTAAATAAATTCCTAAGTGCAAGGGAATGGCCAGCATCACTGATGACAGAGTTCTTTTCCTTCAGAGAGCAGAAAGGATGAAACACAAACTGTGCCAGGCTTTACCATGACCACAGCAACTGGAAGGAGGGAAAAGTAAGGAAGGAAAGGAGGAAGGAAGGTGAGGCAGCTCTGCAGCCTACATACCCATGAAATACTGAACTAGACAGAAATTCAGCTTCTATTCCCATGAACAGCTTTGCCGTACAAAAATCCAGTGCAGGAGGTTAAGCAGATACAACATTCTCGGGAGGCAGAGGTCCGAGAGCAAGCCCGGGGCTGGAGGAGGACAAGCACAGTGGGAGTGGGGGAACTGTCCAGCTGGAGACAGCAGAGAAATTGTCCAGGATGGGGAGGGAGGAATTTAAATTGTTCTGGCAGTCAAAAAGGCACCCTGCTCCCAGCAACTTAGAGTAACAGCACTGCAGGGCCTCAGGGGAACCCCAGCAGCCATTCCTGTCAGTGTCCCAGGTTCAGCAGGTCTCTTGAATGTTTTTCTCACCCACATTCAAGAGAGTTTGTCTTGTTTAGTCTAGCAAAACTGAGGAGAGGGCATAGCTTTGTTGTCTGTAAATACACCAGAAGCATGAACACTGGGGTGGGAGAAGAGCTATCCAAACTAAAAGCTCCTGTTGGCATGAGAACAAATATGGGATCAGTTACTTATGAAAACCTTAGGGATAAAAAGTAGAAGGAGGCTCATAACCAATACGGAATATGGCAACAGCTACCTGCAAGGAGCCAGGCCTCCAAGGGACAGCACCAGTCTGAGGATGAAGCTTGAGTCTTTTTCGGGGGGGGGGGGGGGGGGGGGTGGGGGGGGGGGGAAGGG
>NDXB01009556.1:69439-97071 GCA_002631895.1 Agapornis roseicollis
GGGGGGGGGGGGTGTGGGGGGGGGGGGGGGGGGAGGGCAGGGATGGGGGAGCATAAGACATTGGATGCACAGGGGACAGGGAAGTCCTTTATAGTTGGAATAAGGACAAAGGAAATGGCAGAGAAAATAGAAAAGCAAAACTGGAACTGAGCTCTGTGGAGGAAGCTCACAGAGAGCAGAGGAGAAAGCATTTCCAGGTGGGAAATGGAAAAGCCCCAGTAAAAAGGGAAAAAAGAGGACAAAAGGATTTGGAAGCATGTGTGAAACATCTCTCACCTTGTCAGTCATGTCTGGGTTGTTGTTCCTCTGGTTAGGCGGCCTGTCTTTACCCATGCACCACCTGTCAGGAAGGCAGTGCTGGCTTGTAGGCAGGAAAAAAGTAAAAATCACAGCATCCAAAATATTTCTGTTTTCCCATTATGCTGTTTGAAACATCTAGATAGATCCCCAAGAGGTGTTCCACCCAGGTGAGTCCAGAGGATTTCTAATACCTCTGAGACACTGCTGGAAGATTAGGGGAAAATAATGTCTGATGGCTTTCAGCTGGGACTTTCCTCTCTGTACCCATGTAGTTACAAGCATAAAAAACTGCAGAGAATAAACCCAAGGATCAGGGAGAGTCTTGTGCACGTGGGAGCAGAGAGACTTTCCAGTGGAGGACAGACAAGTGTGGGCACACACCCCTTCGTACCCAACCTTATTGTCACAACTGAGCCATAGCTCAGAAATGGGAAATAAAAACCTCTGCTTCAGGAAATGGACCACATACAGGTCATAGGTAGCAGCACATCTTCTTTGGTCTAATGGTACCATCCCCTCATGGCTTAGAGGAGGTCCTCTGATGGAAAAATTTTCTAGGGTAAACCATAACATTTTGGAAACCATATTCTGTCTAGGGAGGAAAAGAGTTCCAGGGTGCTATCCCAGACCAAGTCCCCCACCTAGCAGGTGTAAGACACATTGACATATTTTTCCATGCTTGCATTCTTTAAAAAGCATACCAGGATACACTGGGGATGGGAGACTATGCAGCAAAACAACCTCTCTCTTATTCCTGGGGAGAGAGCAGCTTGACTAGAGGTATTAATCTATGAGTGGGAGGGAAGGAAAAAGCCAGAAGATCCATGCCTCTGACTATATCTGTGTTTCCACATATGCATGTATAAAAATATGTATACACACACAGAGAGAAAACAAAACAGAACAGTGCATTGCACACCATCCTCCCCTGGGGAAAGTTTGAAAGAAAAAACAAGCAGCAGATGTGAACCATGTCACTATGCCTAACGCTGGAGGAAGATCAGATCCCATGGTGATAAGGTTCTGTGAGAACCCACCAGAACAAGAGGCAGCTGGGGACGTTTGAGGCAGAAGAAGACCACCAAGGCAGAGAGGTGCCCAAAGTTCAGGCACATCTCCCTTGGCGTCACCCCAAACTGGGGAAGCACCTGTGGATCTCCTGGTATCAAGGTGGACTCTAAGTGATAGCCCTGACCTTCTCCATGAAGGAAGGGGTGGGCCAGAAGGAGAGCTGCAAGGTGGCTTTTTCTCAGAGACCAGCAGCAAACACAAGAGCCAACCTGCAGTCAGACAGCCTTGAGCACTACACCTGTCCCAATGTCAGGAGGTGTTAGCTCCTGTGCTGCCTGAAAAAAGCAGAAATGAGAGAGAGACATATTCTAGCCAGAGAAGCAAAGAATAGTCACTAGACCTGTTTCTCAGTTAGATATATATTTTTCTATCTTCCAGAAGGTAAGGGCCATAACTATAAAGGGCCTTGGAGTGGACAAGAACATGTGTCCTCTCTCGCTGACTCACTGTTTAGTGGTGTTCTGTGTTTTCTTGTGCATCCCAGGGCAGAAATGCTGAATGCTGGTAACGCCAAACTTGGACAAGCCTCAGTCAGACAGTTGGTACACTTTTACTTTAAATAATACTTAATGATTTGTTTTCAATATTGGGTTGGGGTGAGTTGGGTATTTGTTGTTGTTGTTGTTGTTGATTCTGCTGTTGTTGCTTCTCCCCCTCCTTCTTTTCCAACCAATTAGGTTCAATTTATTTTGGCAGAGGACATGATTATTGGGGCTGTGCTCCAGATGGTTGGGCCCTCAGCCATTCACCATAAATAACGCTGGATGAGTGGTGCTCCTGCATGCAAAGCTGGGCAGCAAGTGGCCGGGGTTGCCAAATCAGAGCATCCCATGGCCAGCTTGAGAAAGACCTTACCTGAGCCCATTGGAGAAGATGCTTTCTAACTTTTCCTTGTATACCTTCTGACACAGATTTGTTATCTCTCCCAGGCAATGACTTGCAGGACACCTCTCACCTGGCTGCTTCTTTGTCTCTGAATTAGCTCCTGCCCTGCTAGAGTGAAAGCTCATAGCTTGCAGCTGAGTCTTAGTAAATGTGGAGAACAGGTCTCTCCCATTTTCCCTTGCAGCATCCTTCTGTCTGTCTGAAGACCATCTGTTCTTGCTCCTGGTATGAACCTCAATGCTGAGTGCAAGTGAAGAGGGGCATTCTGCAGGGCTGATAAGCCCAACAAAACCTCAGGGTGGAGTGGGACAGAGCCCATCTGTGTCTCACAGGAACAGTTACAGCCAGGCCTGTGGGGTCAGCACCATGGTGGCCAGGCCTCTGAGCATCCCTCAAAATCTTAATGGGGCTTTGTGGGAAGGGGACAGTAATACAGTAATATTTTTTGGAGAGACAACCTCTGTAAGGGAGCAGATCCTGCAAAGATATCTAGGGAAGTTTTCAAAGCTTTTCCAAATCTGTTTTCCAATTTTTTTCAATCAAATACTGCTTTTATCAAACCAATGCCCTCTTGCTGTGAAACCTTATTGATTACCTTCTGTAACACACTTTAAGATCTTCAATAAGAAAAGAAATGAAAGCACAAAGTTTACTATTATTGTTGTCTCAGTATTTCTGGAATGCTCAGTGAATTGCAAACTGAACAGTTACTCAACATTTTGTAGTAGCTTAGACAGGCAAGCATTTGCTGGGACTGTCTTACACTTTAGGACAAAGCTGACTATTGACGCCTTCAGTAAGTAACAAATAGAAAGTTACATTTTATACAATAGGTTTAATATGGATGTAGTGGGACAATTGTATGAAAGCTAAGGGGCAGAGAGCACAGCATGGAAAAAGTACCTATGAAGTGTTAAGATGTCTTTGAACTGAGGTCTTTTGCCTCACATTGCCAAAAGCTGCCCTGTTCTCCTCCAGTGCACAGAGGGGATGTGTCCACATGTGGTTGCCCATTGAGTCTCAGTCATTTGCAGGAGCACACAGCAGACACATCTGAAAGTGACATCCATGTACGGGTAAATAAACCCCATTTCAGTCCGTGTCCATAGTCCAGCTCTACAAGCTCACACCTCTGTGTCGGAGGGTTCGCAGGTGCAATTACAGGTGCAAACTGAAGATCTCTGTCCCTTACTGAGCACTGCCCCAAACAGCCTCTCCAAATGTGTATGCCTTGTCCATTACACAAGCTCAGATTCTTTTCCCTGTACAGTTCGCATTGTAAATCCTGGCAGGACCCAGTCAGGACACTGGCTCCACTCAATTCTGGGAGCTCTATTTCTTTAACAGCTTGAATTTATTTGGGTTCATAATGTTAGCCAAGCTCTTGTACATGGAGGGACACGCATACTGGAGCATTATACAACTCCATCCACAGGTGGGCAACCCATAGCCAGCCTTTCCTAAGTGTAGGACACCTCTCACATGGCTAAGCTGCAGTTTTGACCTGCTAGAGTTAAGCTCATGACAGCTCCATGTAGAGGGAGCCTAGTGCACAAACAGCTGTTCCCAGACTTTGCTCATAACATGGGTGCATCCCCCATGGGTCTCACTATTCAATCTCTGAGCTGCCTGGATAGCTTTTCTTTTTTGATCAGTATCAGGGAGGAGCAATGTCAGAAGAGATCCATCACAGGGAACACTGGACAAAGCTGCTTTGCACCATGATTTATGTCACACTCCTGCCATGCACAAGGCAGCTGTTTGATAGTGTTGCACAGGTGTGGTGTGTTTATTCAAGTGACTGGAGCTGCTCTCATTGCTACATGCAGGTAGTTGGAGCTGAAGTGCTGGTGCAAGTGCTGCAAAGGCCAATACAACCAGAAGAATTTGCCCCATCTTGCCTGGAGCCTAGGTGTAGCTGTACCATTCAGTGATACCCCACTGTGCACAAAGACAAGGTTGTCTTCCAGCCACTGTGCCATCTCCAGATGGAGACTTTCTGAAGGAACACTGTAGGAACAAACTTTAGGTCAAACACAAGCACTGAGAAAATGTGCACTTTTCCAGAACAGACCCAGACCCCTGGGAAACAGTTGTAAAGCACATAGGCATGGTGGGTATTGCATGTAAAGAGATGGAGCAGACATTCATAACTGACAATACTTGTTCTGGTCTAACTTAAAGACATATAAATCAGAGATGTAGCAAGCCCTCCCCATATAACACTGACCAGATCCCACTGTTCACACAGCCTTTCTCAAGCAGGTTTAGATACAGTTCTCTTCATCTCTGGGCCCATTGCAAATCCATGGGTTCAGTCACGCACATTTTGCAAAACGCCTGAGAAAATCGTGACAACATGTAGAGAAGGTAGAGATGGAAGTGATCTATTAGGTCCATTTGCAGTCTCCCACGACCAGGCAGAATTTTTCCGTGGACTATATTGTTTTGCCTTGTCTTGTTTTAATCACTCAACCAAAGGGACTAGAACAGCCAGCAAAGTTATGTCATACTGCTGCAGAAGCAGCACTAGGGAATGTTGTTTCTCTGATCAGAAATGAGTCCCACAGTTGTACAATGTGCACTTAAGCATGTTTGATGTGGTTAAACAAATCCTATGCAGAAATGCATTTAATTTCTGTAAGTACTCATCTTCCAAGAATTTTTAAGACTTTGCAATAAACATAGCCAAAGCTATCATTCAACAAATTGAAATCACACTTGTATTAATGGGGTTGCTATATTCAGATGAAATTTAACCTTCATAACTTTATCTTGGAATCCAGCAGGTCAACAGAAGTTATGATCAGATTCCTGAGTGATCATTTCTTCTCTCTCATCTCCTCCACCACTTCCTTGATTTAGGGCACTTGATCCAGGAACCCCTCACTTAGGCAGAGGGCACTTGCTAACATATCCCAGCAGATGCTTTCCTGTGAGTCTCTGCTGGGTTTAATAAATTAATTCAGTGTTGTTTTCTAAGGTCTACTTATGGGCCTGCCCCTTTGTGGCAGTGACTGTATTCAAAAGGGTGATGGTCCACCTCATGTAAACAAACAGCAGTCAATGACTCAGAAAAAACATGGTTGTAGAAATCATTTTTTCACCATCCAGGGTCCTGGTTTTCTTCCCTTGAAAGCATAATGCAACAAGGTCCCCACTGAGCAGCCCAAAGAGATGGTGACACAGGTAAGTTGCAATGTGCATCCCATGCTCTAGTAGCTGGGCTAGAGCAAGTCACAAGAAGTTAGTTCGTAATGCTGAAGACACTGGGCTCTGAGAACAAATACCCGGTGTGTTTCATAGCTTGGTTGGATCTAGCCAACAAACATGTTTTGTTTCCTTAAAGTAACCCTGGAGGTTTCTAGGGTCAACAGAGCTAAATAAAACAACCAGCAAAAACACTGCGGTCTAGGAAAGGGCAAGATTTTTCAAAGGCTCAGGTCCCCTTGGTGATACGGCTCCTGCACAGAGTGATGAAAACGTTTAAGTCACCAGAAAAAGCAGGCAGTGACCTGCAGTAAAACACATGGCCTGGTGAGAAACACAGCATCTTTCTAATGACCTCCAGAGCTGGGTCAGCAGATGCCACTGCAGGGAGACACCATCATCTGCTAGGCAGCAGCCAGAGCTCCGCTGTCTTGGCATGCCTCCATCCTCACTACAACCCTGGGCACACCAGCTCCATGGAGATCAAGAGAGGGCAATTTAGATTTGTGGAAATAACACCCAGGAGTAAGGATTCTTCAGATACTTTGCAAGGGAACAGTCTCACCAGAAATCCAGTCTTCCCTGTGAGCTGTAGATCCTGAAGCTGAAAGCCTTTCTGACACTGTTTGGCTCCTATTATTTACCCTTTTGTTATGAGAATTAAATAAAAGCATCAGTGAAAACAGAATGAAATTATGTGGACTC
Source organism: Agapornis roseicollis (assembly GCA_002631895.1). NCBI lineage: Eukaryota > Metazoa > Chordata > Aves > Psittaciformes > Psittacidae > Agapornis > Agapornis roseicollis. The sequence goes on from NDXB01009556.1 coordinate 75,611, forward strand.
CTCAAACTTGCAAAACTGTTGGGGATTTTGCCAGTCAAATATTTGAAATAGAAGTTTAGGGACAGTTATAAATTTTACCCCAACAAGTTTGTCCTTTTATTCAGGCAGAGCTGGCAATTTTCTGCTCTTAGCACATGGCACTGCCTAATGAGGATACAGAGCAGGCCAACCCAGAGCCAGCCTTATGCCTGGCCCAGGAGCCATCTTCTGGCATAGAGAAAAATGGCTGAGGATTGATGGGTTAGAAGCATGGTGCCAGACACATCCTGCTGCTCCAGCTCCTCTTGGATTTATCTGGATCCCTCTCCTCCCTGCCCAGCTGGCAGATTGTGTGGACTGCATCAAAGCAAGCTGGGTAGCTTGCTATGCACTGGGCAGAGCTTGCTCTTTTGTGCAATATGGGAGCTAATCACATTGCTGCAGAGTTCAATTTGATTCCCAGGAGGCTTTTGAATTTAGGGCCATGTATCTTCCATATAAGTAGACAGTTTCCAAGTGGTCCAGAGCCATTCTCAGGCCTTATACCGCTAGAGTGTTGGAGGTCTGAGAGTCACTGCTATGTCACCCTCTGGGGGGTGTGCAGCCAGGTCCACGGTCCTTGTGGGTACTAGGCTGGAAGAGTGCAGAAAGGCACTCTAGGTATTTCTTCCCCATCAGCGTATGCCTGCAGCACAAGTCTCAGTTTGGCACAGCACATATTACTAAATCTACACACCTTGTAATCCTTACCCTCTCTGCAAAGGGAGAAAACTGATGCACACAGCAGAGATACGCCACGCACAGCTCTCCCTGCCAACATCGGCCACCTCAGCTGGCGTGGCTGGGTGCATCTCAGCACCTCAAAGCACCCTCTCTAAGAGAAAAACATTAACTTTTAAACTTTAGGCCATAGATGAGGGGATGGGGGAAGGTTGGAAATGGCCCCGTTGCTTCATGTTGCACATTCGCAGCCAAGTTCACTTCACAAACACAAGGTGCGCTGTCAGAATAGCCTGGGGCAAAGTTTGTACTTTGCTTGAATTCTAACTTTTGTTTACCAAGGTAATAAACCGGTCTTCTCTTCCAGGTGTAAATGCTATTATGAAAAGGCATATTTGTGTTTCATCTCATCTCAGATGTACAGTATGTGCTCACATCCTACACTGTGTGTACAGCCCACATTGCTCCACAGCCAGAAGAAGAAAGGAAAAGGTGTAAAAATAAATATCCCTATTTTGCCCTCGAAAACACAGTGTTCTACAGAATCTAGAAGTTTAATTGGATTTCTTTCACTTCAAAACCTATGTGCAGCCCTTGATCTACCCTGTGAAGACAAGCTCAGACCTTTGCTGTGTCCCTGAAGTCTTCCCTGTTAGTGCAGCATGGGCAGACCCCACATAGGGAACTAGCACAGATGACCCATTTGTGCCATGCAGACAAGCTGATCTCCAAGCAGTGCAGTTCAGTTTCCACCAGACTAGCTCAATCACCAGTTTGGCTCTCTTCCCTTAAAACCGCCTGCATCTCCATTGTGCCACATACACTCAGATGTGTTGCATTTGGTGTAATCTCACTGAAACTGATGGGAGAGGAGAAGGAATAAAAAAAAAAAAAAAAAAAAAAAANTTTTAAAGGCTACTGTATAAATGGAAACTCGCTTCAAAACTCCCCAAATGAACCAGTCAGGTTCTGACTCAGAACTGCAGTTAGTATATAAAGAAGAGAAAAAAAAAAAAAAAAAAAAAAAAAAATAATACCCACCAAAACCCAAAAAAGCTGGCATTGTTTTTTCCTGCACTTTACCTCCTGTTCCTGGTATTGTGCCCACTTGGCAAGATTTAGAGATAGCAGACAAGCTGTGGATAAAAATGACCTAAATGTTTCCTCATCCCTTCAAACCTGTTCGGTGGCCTTCTGTCTCCAGCTTGCTACTAGTTTGGCCTGGCTGCTGGAACTATCACCTGAGTGCTCCTGAAAACCAATGCCACAAGATCTGCAACTACTGAGATGATCAGAGTCCTGCTCCAGAGTGTGGCTTCCCCAGCAGTCCACAGCATGGCACAGCATGGCGGGCATGGGCAAGAGCACTGCCTGCTGAAATAGCGCATGTGCTCCCAGCGTCACCTCACTCCTCTCCCATTAAGGCACTGACCTGCTCCCACTAAGCTTGTAAACTTTCATGAGATGACATCTTGAAAAGCTAAGTGTGAAACGCCAAGCTTGGACAGAGCCCTCACAGAAGCTCATCAGCTGTAGGTCAGCAGTAATTTCCTCTCTCCCCTGTTGTAGTCCTTTTATGAGCAGATTTAAGAGGGCAATAACCACACAATAATTTTCTTTCTTTTACATGAACTATTTATTGTATTAAAAACCCATGCCGGTAACTCCGTCTGTACAAGAGAAGAGCTGCTGCAGGGAGGCAAAGAAAGGGGCTGAAGAAGCCCACAGTCTGAGCTGGTGATGTCTCCATGTGCCTACTGCGGGCGCTTTCTCGGAACGCCTTTGCTCCTGAAATCAGAAACCCCACGGAGAGAGCTGGGCTGCCAGCGCCGTGCAGGTCTGAGCCTGCCCCGGCCCAGACGCCTTCCCCACCCCACTGTTTATGCTAAGGCACTCTCTCCAGTGCAGGCTGAATCTGTGCCCCTGGCTCCTGCACCAAGTGGGGCCCTGGCACGCTCTGCTCCCTGGTGGTGTGGGCAGCAGCAGGTCCTGGCACCCCTCAGTGCTGCCCACTCCTCCCTGGACCTTGCAAAGTCCTTCTTGCTCCAGCACTGGACCCAAGTGATCACAAGGCAAAGAGCTGCAGTGCAGGTGGAGAGGATGGAGGTATTCAGTTGCATGTCCTCAAGCCTTGTTTTTGCTTCTGTGGCCCAAAGAAGCTGGATTAGGGTTGGTGGGTTTTTTTTTAATGCCTACAAAATTCATTGAAAATGCTTAATAGCATTTGCACTTTCTCATTTACTTATCAATTTCCACAATTCCTTTATGCTTCCACAAAAGAGCTAGAAGGAACATTACTCACAGGAAAGCAAGTCCCTACACCTGTCAAACCCAGGCTTTACCACAAGTTCTGCTATACCTTCCCACCAGATTTCAGTTCAATCACATGAGCCGAGCAAGAACATCCTCAGCAGCAGTGACTTCAAGCAGTGTCCTTGCAGCAGTGGGATTAAGCAGACAAATCTGGCCCATCACTAGCTATGAGTGGGAACTTCTTTTCTACTTTGAAGGGGGATTTGGCACTACCCATGGAATTGGCCTGCACTTACCTCTTCAGCAGGGGCTGATTGCAAAGGAGCTACTGGAGATGGCAGTGGAGGATGGGAACAGTGCAGATTTCCCCACATGGTTAATTCCTGCCATGGTGCCTTTTTGGATTCTCCCACCCCCTTGAGCTGGGTGGGGCAGAAGAGGCCACATCTGGGTCCACCCATGTGCTCCCAAGGAAGGAGCGACATGTCACCCCAGTTTGGGAACAGGTGTGTTCAGTGGCCAGATCAAGGTACATTAGGAGGCCTAGAACTTGTTTGACATGGGATATTATTTCATGGCATCGTGAGCATATTCCACATGTCCTAAAGTGCTCCAGCAAAGTAATGGCCCAGGCCAGCCTTTACAATCATGTTCTTCTAACACATCAGTTTGGTTCTTCCAGAACAGGGAGGGGGTGGCATGTTGCCAGCATTATGTAAGAAGCAGAATGATTGCATAAATTCAGTTGGTCACAAAGGTATAAAATAGGCTTTATTGGTAAGTTACTGCAACTGGCAATTTTTCCAGAGGAATTTGTGCATATTTTCCAAGGAACTTGTCCTTTTCTAGATTGAGGTCTTCTGGTTTCATCTTTCCTCTGGATACATTTGCTGTCAAAAATCCCTGTGCAAAGGGTAATGTTTGCTTTCATGTGGGAAATGGTAGGATGAGGTTGTATGTCACTTCAATGGAGCTGCCTAAAGTACTTGAGCTCCTCTCCTGGCCTGCAGTCTATGGACAGTCAGAGGCAGCTGCTGGTTTGAAATCAGTCCTCAGATGTAAGCCTGGGACACTTGGTGGACTCATCCAGTCGTCCTGAAAGCAACAAGAAGACCATATGACTACAACTAAAAACTACTCAACTTGAGAACTTTCTCGAGAATGAAATAGCAAATAACATATGCTGAAAACACCAGTTACTTGACATAATTTCACAAGTAGGAAAGGATCATTGCATTCCACATGTCCAAGTGGGATGGGATCTTATGTCTTTCAGGGAAGGGGAAAAGTGATACAACATCTAAAAGTCGTCAGAATGTGACTCACTGTAACTCCAGCAACACAAAGAGGAATGGCAAACTTAGCTTTGTTCCTTTGTATATATCCTATACATATAGCATTAAGCATATGGAAAAGGCTTTGCAAGACCAAGGCCTTATCAGTAGCTAATGCATTCCCAGGTTCAATAACAAGTACACTTTGTACATCAGAGGAATGGCAGACTGCCCAGAGCTTTTGGGCAGATGCTGTTTCTAAAGAAATTAAATGCGTGAATAGATAATAACCAAAGAAATCTCTGCTGGAATAGAGAATGGACAACCTCCTTCTGATAAAATCAAATTCTTGCTCAATCATTCCCCACTTGAACATGAAGACCAAATTGAGTCAGCCCGAAGGTCCTGGAGTCTTCAAATACGTGGTTGGGGTTTCCCAACCTCTGTCTGTGTTAGTCAAAGTTTGAGTAGCCGCTGTACTTGTCACTACAGTTGGAGTAGCTGCATTGTCTGTTGCTTTGCCATCAAATCCAGAGACATTTCTTTCCCTTTGAAGGTGCTGGATAGTGTTGAACAGGGCTCTGTAAGCATAAGCCAAGCCCCAGCACATTGCCATAATTTGTTCCTCTCTGGTATGACCAGGATGACAACACACCTCAATTAAGTGTTTTACTATGTTTTCTGGATTTTGCACTTGTTCAGTGATGAAGTTCCAAAGCATTGGAGGGGTTCATTGGCCTAAATACTTGCCCATGCTATCCCACACACCCTGCCACTCATGACTGTCCAGCCTCAGGGAAAAACCCTTGGTCCTCCTATATTGTCGTCTAACCCTAGACAAGACCCAAACCTGACTCTGCTTGACTTTTGAGATCAGACAAAATGGTCGTGGGTGAAACACACTCTGTCACATCTTTGCCACACCGTACATTGTCCTAGGAACTGGCAAAACATAGCAAAGTGATTTTTCTGTCCATTCCTAAAAGAGGGACATTGCAGGAGGTCAGCTAGCTCTGCTAAACTGAAGGATTTGCCCCATTCCTTTTCAGCTGGTTCCCTCCTACCTGCTAAGGGCAAGCATGAAGGGAGAGAGGAAAGTATGGTTTGCCCATGTCCTTGTCATGCAAAGCAGAGGAATCAAGTGGTCACTCAGCGAGGAAGACCTGCAGGACAGCAATGCTAAAAGTGCTGACAACAGTGCTGAAAAGATGAACATAACTCTGACGTGGGAAGGAATGAGGTGAGGGTCAGGGTTGGAACAATGGAGAGATGTGACATCAAACGACCTGGGTATTTCAAGCAGGCTCCAGTCATGATGCAAAGTGAATTCCTCAGTTGGCCTCCCCTACTACTGAATCTTCTCCCCGTGCTGCTGCCATCTCTGTATGCCCACCTCTGGTTGAAATGGCTTTTGCTTATCTCACTGGAAGCTCTGGAGGAGCCAGACAAATATTTGGCCACGCTAAATAGACTTTCTGACAGGGAGAGTTTACAACTACAGCAAGGCTCAGAGAATGGCTGGGTAAAGTGCATATGGTAGAGCAAAATACAGCACCTGAGTAGTGGGATGCTGCTATTGATGTTGGTGTGGCCACTGTGAGCTGTTGGCACAGGGCAGAGGTCAGAGAGAGCTGTTTTGTGTCCTGGAAACCAGCCTGCTGGTACCACATGAAGGCTCTGGGAAGTGCAAAAACATTTGGCCAAAACTTTTCAAAGAAGAAGAGTCCAAGTCTTGCTTCTATTTTCCCTTTTGTTCCCCATGTCCCATGGAGGTGGTACAGCCTCACAGTATCTCTTCCAAGACCATGGGCTAACTGTCCTTCTACGGGCCCAGCTCTAGAAAGCAAGGAACAGAACTTAAGACACAGCTCAGGAGTGGGACCCTGGCACATGGCTGTAGCTGAAAGAGAGGTAGAGATACCCTAAGAAATGGATGGGATACTTCTGGATGTCAAACAGGTAAGATGGTTGCCCACCAAACCCACAGGCTCACCCTTTGCCTCCTGATGAAGATGGCCATGGGACTAGCTGCATTATGATTATGCATCTGGTTAGATGACAGCATGAGGCCAAGAACACTCTGTACCCAAGACTGGTGCCTCATCTTGGGCTGTGTACTATGCATGACTGGGATGTGGTTCTTGATCACTGGGGCCACCAGGATGCTTCTGAAATGCCTCACACTGATATGGAAGTAAGTTTGGCACAACCAGTCATCCAGGATAGCTGCAATATCTGATGTTCCTGGATCTCATTCAGTCTCTGAAATACATTTATGGTCTATGTGACAAGTGGTTTATTTTCAACACCTAGAGCATAGAAAGCAAGTGAAATGATGGGCTGTCATCTAGGGCACTTTATACTTGTTTAGTGCCAACTATGTTACAATATCATTTTGATGTCACCATTTCCTCCTGCTGAAATAAAAAAAGAATCTATTGCTAGACAGCACTTCTCAGCAGGGAGACTTCTGCATTTGTTTTCCATTACACCTGATTTTTATGACTTCATTGGTTTGTTCTATCTCAAAAACTAGAAGGAGACAAAATTAATGCATTTCTATATTTTTAAATCCTTTTAATTATGAAAGATCTGAACAATCCCTTAAAAAATATCTGACTTCAGAGTGTCAACACATAGTTGATCCCATAAAGTATTCATAGGGGCTGGGATTAAAGCTGACATGTTTTAGAGTGATATAATTTGAGAACCTGATGACTAGAGCGGGGTTTTCATGAGTACAAAACTTCCAAACTTGAGAGTTTCTGTGTATCCAGCACATCCCCGTGGGGGCCAAACAAACAGCCTGGGGAAAGCAATAACAGGTAGTACCCAACAGTGGGTAGACATCTCTAACCCCCAGTTACTCATATGCAACTATTTCAGCCTGATTTGTTTCACAAATCTGCCATGCCAGATTTTGCAATAGCTCCTCTATTCCTGAGCCTCTCTTGGGGAGCAGCTACAGGTGCCAAAGCACTTGCCACCCGTGGAAAGAGCAAGCAGTGCCTGTCAGGGCCACTCAAACCATCTCCAGCTCCCTGCTCTCCTGCTGTAAGAGAGACAGACACATTTCCCAACACACTCTCTAGCTATTTCTGCTGGATTTGCTATAGTGTTGCATGTGGGACTTGATTGAGGCTTCTACTCTGCAAACATCTGACACAGAAGGTATGGTAAACCAGAGCCTATACATCTTTGGAAAATGCTTCCAGACACAGAGAAAGTCTGAGTCCTTTTAGACGAAGTTTTTCCATGCAAAATATTGTCCCTACTTGAGTATGATAAGCGGGTACCAGCCCAAGGGCCCTCTCAGGAGACCTGTCCTCAGGAAGAGTTTTGTTCCCAGAAGAAAGGGCACTACAGAGGATTACTCTGCAAAGTAACCTGTCATGAGGGTTTGTAAATGAGCTCCACAAGGACCAAGCTCTCCTGGGCAGCACTTCAGAGTGTATAGGCTGAAAAAGGCCCAAATTCCCTGCAGGGAAGCCCAGGGAGGCAGGTCAGAGGTTAACTATTGTAATGCTGAGCAGCTATAGCCCCCAAACTCACAGGCAAGAGGAAGGGATGGAACAGGGCAGAATGTCCAGCCTGGGCAATCTTGCTCAGGACCCTCCTCACTCAGTCAAGATACTCCAGCACAGCCTGGCAAGACAAGACTCAAAAACTTCCCAGGGCAAGAGGAGTTGAACTGGGCTTCCAGGACCCAATGCATTGGTGTGACAGAAACTCCCCAAACCTTCCTTCTCTATTCCTCTCCTCCTTCTCTCCAGCCCTGGCAGCACCTCTCCACAACGGCCGCATAACAACAGCGCCCTGCCATTTGCCTAAGCAGGGCTCCTACAGCTGGCATCTCTGGTCATGGGCCTCCTGAGTACACCCATCTTAACTGACTTTAATCTTTCCACAGGCTGTTTCTGAGGCAATGTCAGAGTGTTTTGTCAGTGCTGTTCACATTGCCCCTGCCCTGCTAGGGCAGTTTTCCAGGCAGGGCAAACATTCAATCATCACCACCTTCATGTTTCTTTTTCTTTCTCATTTCCCTTTTCCCGCCCCCATATTTTCTCCCTAAAGATTGCTTAATTTCCACTCAGATGCAGGTGGTAGTGTGTGCTGCATGCCAGGCCCTGGGCCATGCAAAGCCAACCTCCTCCATCACACTGGAGGTACAGAGCCTGTAGGATCCACTCCAAGCCCCTCCACCCAGGAACATAATCCTCAGTTGCACATCCCAGCATGACATTAGGTGGAGGGAGCTGGGCCACTTCCATCAGCATCCCTGGTGAGAGGACCCAGCTTACTGAAGAGCAATGAGCTCTGCTGGAGAGCAGCCCTACCATGGTCCTCATCTCCAGTTAACTGTGCAAAACCAGTCCCTTCCAATAAGTCTCACCTTCTCATGTTCCCCACAGCGGTGAAAGCAAAACCTGTGTTTCCACGGGGCTGGTCACCTGTTGTTAAGGGAGGCAGAGAGCATGCCAGAGCCACATGCAACTACCAGGGCAAGGTGCTGCCTTCCTGCACCTCCTCAGCTCACACCTCACAAGACACAGAGGGGGAACATGCTGGTGGCAGAGCTCACCAGGAAATGGTGCTTTCTGCAGGAAAAGCATATACTCTTCATTATTTTCTCTTTCTGCTCTTATTATTTTTCAGAGGGTGGAGAGGAATTGAGTGGGGGGATTCCAGTAAAAGTTCATATTACAGGGGGAAAAAATATCCATTTTCTCTCTAATCGAGAGAATTTTCTTGATGCAGACAAATATCACTGCCCAGAGGCTGAATTGCTTCTGCTTACAGTTGCTGAGAAGTACACTTTGTTAGATGGGAGTTTGATGAAAACCTTAAGTGGTGGCAAAAATTGAAATTTTGCAGAGATAGGTGCTGGAACCCTCAAAAAGGCCATGCTTTGCTGCTGAAAAGGCTTTTAATCCTTTCTTTGGACCAGATCTTTCATCAGGTTGGCTTTGCCACAGAAGAAAGAAATGTTTAGGGATACAGGATGACACCACTTTCATAGGGACAGACACAGTGAGGAGAGATGGGATAAGGAATGAAGCTCATGCGGTATTAACACACTGGCAGGAGTGAGCTGCAACTGACTGGTGGATAAGAAAGAGGATGGCTGGGTTTTTGCTTAGGGAATTTAAGTCTCCTAATTCTAGATCTGGTACCAGTAACTTGCATTTTCCCAAAAAAAAAATATTGGTAGAGTAGTTCAGGGTGCTACAAAGGTGATGCTATGCAAATTTCTGGTGGGAAATACAGCTGTCTCAAAACATTGATAGCCTGTGGTTTCATTTATGTGGTGGATGCTAATGAGTCTAATGGTTCTAAGGAGAGCTGTCTGAAAAAATGAATTTGGAGTTGTTTTGTTTCATGAGTAGTTCTCAAAAGTCAAGAAGAAGAGAATTAGTTCAGAATGCAACTAAGACTTCAAATTATAGCAAACGTGAAAGGTGAGGAGAAAATGCTGCCCTTTGATTTGGAGCAATTTACAAGTAAAATGGAGGGGAATTTCAAACTGAAATAAACATTGCAAATGCACTTTCTTGGAATTTTTTTTTTCTCAGGACAAACAATTTAGTAAAGCCAGCACTAATGCTCAAAACTATTTGTCACCAAATTTGCATTTTTCACACAGGGGAAGTTTCAGGGGAAAGAATTTCACCCATCCACAGCTCTGAGCCTGGGAATTGAGGGTATCTTCAAGCCACTGTGTGAATTAACTCAACTGGACATATGCATGCAACATCTCACTGCTGAGGATACATCCCAGACCAGGTTTTGCATATGGTATTTGGGCAGTTCGGTCCTTTTTAACATTTGGCAAGGTGTCCCTGTGATGTGCTGTCACACAGACAGTGATCACAGATAGTGACCCACATGAGCTCCTAGCTGAGTTTATGTGGGCCACTCTCCTCCCCACAATGTCAGAGGAAATGAGGTAAATGTCCAGTCTGAAGGCAAAGGAGCCCAACTCAAGCCTTGGTACCACACTGAAACAGCCTGTCTGAACCAGGTCATGGATACAGAGACAAACTATCACTCCCAGGAACCCAACAAGGGGTCCCCGCCTTGACTGTATAGCTGCAAAAAAAACCCCACCCCACCCTTCTGGGCTTTGCTGCCTGATAAATTTCATCTCCTGATGAGGGACATGGCAACCACTTCCCTGCCTCAGCACCCAGGGCTGACCCTCCCAGGACGCAAGGGCAGTCAGTCACACAGCCCAGCCTGGGTGGACCTCGGCCAGCCCTGTCTTTCTGAGGTCCCAGTAAAAATGACAGTGGTTAATACAATTAGCCAGCCAAGGTTAGGAGCAACATTTTTCTCAGAGGTAAGTTAAGTGAGAGGAAATGGTTTTTCATCCAAAAGGACCTCAAAGTCTGTTTTACAGACATGTCTATTAACTCTTTAGTGGCAGCAAGGTTTGGAGAAACCCCTAACAGCTTTCATGAATCTTTCAGAACACGTTGAAACACAGCAGCTTCAGAAATGGTTCCTATTTTCTGAAATGGCCCAAAGGAACACCATTAGGGTAGCCTGAATTTCCCATGCTCTGGAAGCGAAGAAAAGAAACTTTTATAAAACCAGACGTTTTTTAATCCAACACCCATTTTTTTTTTTCATCACTTTAATCATTCCCTCTGACCTGCAACCCAAATAATGAAGCAATGTGCTGGAAGCTGAGAACCATTCATTAATGTTTACAAGACAAGAGATAATAGGGGAAGAGAGCCATAGAAATAACATGTATGAATAAATGACAGAAATGATATGTTCAGTCTTTGTGATTACTGATGCTCTCAGAGCTGAGCAGGTGCACAAGTTTTTAAGGGTTTGAGCCTTGGTTTGATCCAAAAGTACTTTCAGATCAGGCTGTTTACTCCATTAGCAGAGCACTCCCTGGATTCACCTGGCTGTGGGTAGGAAGGGGGAAGCTGTCAGATACCAGGAATTTGGCATTATCACTGTGTCCCTTCAGCCATGTTAGTGATCTAGAGGAAGGTCACTCACAAAAACACTGTGTTGATAAATGCCACAGAAGTGCGGAGCTGGGTAGGCCCAGAAGGACAAACACTGTTGAGGTTTTACAGTGCAAATTACACTAGGAATGGAAAAATGTCTTTCCATTTTCCTGATACCAGACATTCCTGGGAGCATAGGCTGTGGTCGCTTTATTTTTAAAATCAACAAGTTCTACTGAAGAAAAAGCATTTCTTGATCTCATGACTGCCACAGCAGAAAGATCTGTCCCCTTGCATTCAGGCAATGTGTTTCCTGCCAGCTGTACTTGCTTGCTGCCTGAACCCTGTCCCAGCGATGCACAAGCTGTCTCTTATCTGGCGGGTTGAGCTGGAGCAATGGGATTGAGACATTTCAAGATATCATCTGGGAGAGCAAGATAAATCAAGGTGAGTCAATTTGCCAGACTGCTGCACACTGTAAAGCACACAGCCAGCGTGTTGCTCCCAGAGCTTAAACCTCACCTACCTGCAATGGAGCATAAGCCCTTCCTTTCAGCTAAGAATGTGTTCAAGGTCCCTGGTGGATAAGGATAGGTAAGTCTGTGTGTCCCCAAAAAAGTGCCCAAGTGGAGGTATTCAGCTTGACACATGGGGCTGGCAGAAGCAGTGCTTAGAAAGCCTAAGAAGGCAGGAACAGCCAGGAGTCCCATGCTACCTGCAGGGTGAGGGTGACTTCCACTTGTTGGGGCAGAAATCTCTCCATTTCGGAGCTGGAAGGGCATGGTGGCAAGGTTGCATCCCCATCCTAAGTGACAAAAAAATGAGAGGCAAAGGCTGAGCAGGATGGACAGCAGGCCCTGGCACTGTGCTCCAGGTGATCAGGGTGTGCTGCAATCAACAGCAAACCAAAAATTAGGTCTGTCCGAGTGAGCCTGGCAAAACATGGCTGTGCCTGGGTGCAGCTCCCAGGAAAGCTGATTTGGATAGGTGGGATCAAAACAATCTTCTGCTCTGCTGCTGCATGGTACAGTGCAGTCACTGCTCCCCGCAGCAACATCTCTAGTAATGACACAGTGTAAGGATAGTAAAGCAACATTTATTATAATAGCAGCACCATGTACCTCTGGAGGGTTCTGTGACATTAGTTAACTTTTCCGTCCTTCCTATATCATGAAAAACCTGCTATAGGGTCTGCAAAGAGAAGAGGTGGAGACCCGTATTTCCCAAAGCCAGCCCTGATTTTCTGTGCTTTGTTTTAACCCTGGCCATACAGAAGCAGAATGGGCACAGCCCAGCTCCAAGCCAGGGCACAGCCAGTGCTCTGACCTGCTCAGCACCAGCCCAGCAGACCCAGGGAACCACAAATGGGGGTTGTGTTTGAACAGCAGGTTCTCTGATGTAGCCATCTGGGTGACCCATAAAAGTACTTGTAAGGCATAGCCAGCCTTCCATGAGATGCCCCTTCATAGTGAGATGAAGGGCCTCTGTGTGGCATCTGGTTTTCTGTGCCCATTAAAAAAGCAGCACAGCTAGCCAGCCCTAGTGCAGATGCTCATGTGCATGTACCTGCCTAAAAACATGCTGCAGCCCAGCAGCAGGTCCAGAGGAGAAGCACACCATACCATCTGCCCCTTTCCCTCTTCACAGCCACTCATCTCCTCACCAGCTCTCTGCATAAGTTGTTCAAATCTCCGGACTGAAATTGTCAGTATTTTTCTTACTGTCACAGCATTTCCTTCTATGATGGAGCTACAGAACTGATGGACAGGGGTAGAGCAGTTGATGTTGTCTACCTGGACTTGTGCAAAGTGTTCAACACTGTCCCATACGACATCCTTGTCTCTAAATTGGAGAGACATCAATTTGATAGTTGGACCACTCAGTGGATAAAGAACTGGCTGGATGGCCGCATGCAGAGTTGTGGTCAATGGCTCAATGGCCAGATGGAGACCAGTAACGAGTGGTGTCCATCAGGGATCAGCGTTGGGACCAGTCTTGTTTAACATCTTTGTCGCTGACTCCCATACGAAGACAGGCTGAGAAAGTTGGGGCTGTTCAGCCTGGGGAAGAGAAGGCTGCGTGGAGACCTCATAGCAACCTTCCAGTATCTGAAGGGGGCCTATAGGGATGTTGGGGAGGGGCTCTTCATTAGGGACTGTAGTGACAGGACAAGGGGTAACGGGTTCAAACTTAAACAGGAGAGGTTTAGATTGGCTATAAGGAAGAAATTTTTTCCTGTCAGGGTGGTGAGATGCTGGAATGGGTTGGGCCAGGGAGGTTGTGAGTGCTCCATCCCTGGCAATGTTCAAAGCCAGGTTGGATGAAGCCTTGGGTGACATGGTTTAGTGTGAGGTGTCCCTGCTTATGGCAGGGGGTTTGGAGCTAGATGATCTTAAGGTCCCTTCCAACCCTAACTATTCTATGAGTCTATGATTCTATGACATGGACAGTGGGATGGAGTGCACCCTCAGCAAGTTTGCTGATGACACCAAGCTGTGTGGTTCGGTGGATACGCTGGAGGGAAGGAATGCCATCCAGAGGGACCTTGACACGCTTGTGAGGTGGGCTGATGCCAACCTCATGAAGTTTAACCATGGCAAGTGCAAGGTCCTACACCTGGGTCGGAGCAATCCCAGGCACAGCTACAGGTTGGGCAGAGAAGAGATTCAGAGCAGCCCTGCGGAGAAGGACTTGGGGGTGGTGGTTGATGAGAACATGAACGTGAGCCGACTTCAGTGTGCACTTGCAGCCCAGAAAGCCAACTGTATCCTGGGCTGCATCAAAAGGAGCATGACCAGCAGGTCGAAGGAGGTGATCCTGCCCCTCTACTCTGCTCTCGTGAGACCTCACCTGGAGTATTGTCTGCAGTTCTGGAGTCCTCAACATGAAAAGGACATGGAGCTGTTGGAACAAGTCCAGAGAAGGGCCACGAGGATTTATCAGGGGACTGGAGCACCTCCTGTATGAAGACAGTCTGGGAAAGTTGGGGCTGTTGAGCCTGGAGAAGAGAAGGCTGCGTGGAGACCTCATAGCAGCCTTCCAGTATCTATAGGGGGCCTATAGGGATGTTGGGAATGGACTCTTCATTAGGGACTGTAGTGACAGGACAAGGGGCAATGGGTTCAAACTCAAACAGGGGAGGTTTAGATTGGCTATAAGGAAGAAATTCTTTCCTGTGAGGGTGGTGAGGCACTGGAATTGGTTGCCCAAGGAAGTTGTGAATGCTCCATCCTTTGCAGTGTTCAAGGCCAGGTTGGACAAAGTCTTGGATGACATGGTTTAGTATGAGATGTCCCTTCCCATGGCAGGGGGGTTGGAACTTGATGATCTTAAGGTCCTTTCCAACCCTAACTATTCTATGATTCTATAATCTAGAGAAGCTCAACCAAGACCAAAGGACTTGTTTTGCTGGATGTTACACATCCCATGCTTGGAGGGAGTTTCTCTGCCTACGAATATATTCCCTAAGTTCCTGGTCTTGCAAAGTCTTACAGGCATTATAATAAAACCTCAGAGAAATTACATGGAAAGGAAGATGACCAAGTCCTACAGAAACTGTCTGTTCTTGTCTCTGAGTTTAATTAACCTGTGCGCAGGCTTAAGATGTTCTGAAGCACCTTGCGAATGACAAAGGCAAGGTAGGGAAAGCTCCTAAGAAGTTAATGATCCACGGAGAGCAGTGCTGAGCTGCTGCAGGGGCTCTGCTTATCATGGCCCTGTTCTGGGGAGCTGCCCTCATGTGTGGCTGGTGTCTCCTGTGTATTTGACTGCAGTCAGTGGATGTGTTTGAATGTCTCTGCTGAGAGACTTTCCCATCAAATCTGAGGTTTCCTTATTTTGCATTTCTGCTCATTGCACAAACACATTTGCTACTCCTGAGAGCCATCTTCCATAGATGCCCATGCTTGCATGGGACAGCTACAGTGTTGACCCTTCCAAAGCTGAATCCACAGAGTCACAGAGGGACCTGAAAGTTTTTGCACTGCCTCCATCAAACACAGAGCCTAGTGACACACTGTGAGCCACTACAGTGGTGGTGTCTGGCCAGCACCTACATACTAGGAGCTTTCTCTAGTCAGTGCTCTAATGACAGAGCTATACCTGATCAGTATAGTAGACCTGGTCCCTCCTGAGGTAAAGCTCTGTTTTTCCCAAACAGACTGATTAACCCTTGAGATACTGGGAACGCCAACTACTAACAAAGTTGGCCAATGTCTGGGATGTCTGGGGGCCGCAGGCATCCTAGCTAAGCTCTTCCTGCTCAAGAGAAGGCTAATTAATCAGCTCTCCTATTCTGGCATCACCCAAAAGTGAAAATACTTTCTGGCAGGGGAGCAGGCACAAAATTAGCTGCTGCATTAAACTGCCAAATCTCCTTTACGCCTTTATTAGCTACATTTGGTGATGATGAGGAGTGAGGCATTAACCAGTCCCTGATGAATAAAGAAACTATTACTCTGCTTTCTCTTTGCAGCAGAGAGGAGGAAATAGGTTTTATTACTGAGATTTCCTTGAAGACATTCACTTGACTTTGTGGCATCAGAGATGGAAGAGAAATGAAGAACACAGAACTCTTGGCACAGCAGGAGAGACTGTGCACAGATAATAAAAGAGAAAAGTACCAGGTCAATTGGGATCTGAAATATACTTAAGTGATTGAATCCTTGTGTCGGGTTGAAGCCCTGACAATCTGCTGAGCTCAACTAATTTCAGTATAACAGCCAGGATCTCTGTGCTGGCACTTAGGGCCTAAACCAGGAAACTTGCTGGGAACACATATTCAGGATGGAACAGAAAGGAACATAATAGAACAGAACGGGATAGAATGGAATAGACAGGACAGAACAGAGCCAAACAGAATGAAAACGAACAGAACAGAATAATGGAATGGAACTGAACGGAATGGAATGGAACAGAACAGAACAGAATGTAATATGGTAGAGCAGAGTAGAGCAGAGTAGAGTAGAGTAGAATAGACTGTTTCAAGTCATTGCATTTTTCTGTTTCTTTTACTTTTCCCCTCAAAATCAGACCTAGCACTTACTTACCCATTTTAGTTTTAGGCCTAGATCCTGGCTAACATAGCATGGCCCTACTAAAGGAAGGTGCAGACCAGAAGAGCACATGCGAATCACCTTATCCATGTGCTGAAATCTCCTGAGATATGTGTCCTCCACATCCACGGAGGCAACCTTTCCAGCCACCACAGCTGTATCCATCAAGGGTCATGAACCAAAGCCCCATGAACTAACTGCAGAAGAAGCTATTGATAAGACCACATGGCAGGCTGCCAGGTTGGTGTCCAGGACACATGGTGCATTCTGCTACCTCTGCTCCAGGGTCAAAAAGAGGAAAAGGGATCGGTCAGTCAGAAATGGGCAGACATCTACTAAATGATTCTGGAATAAGATTTCAAATTACCTAAAATATCATCCCAAATTTTTGAGCTTTCTAACTATTTTGAAATAAACCAAACACAGCCTGGGCACAGATGTCCAAGGGACCCAGAGCATATAGAGTTGATCTAAGCATGGTGGAGGGGGCAACAGTCTATGAACATAGAGTAGAAACTGGAAGAAGCACGCTGACCATGTGAGGAAAGAGATCCTGCAACAGGCAGCCAGAGGCAAACAGACAACCTGATGAGTTTGTAGTTGCCAGAGAAGATGTGAGAGCTCAGAGCTGTGGGGACCAGGCTCCAAAGTTTTGCAGGTCCCTCCTGTTCTTTGCCATTGAGGAACCATTCTCATTTTGTGGGTTTCTCATGTGTGGAGTCCAGGCACCAGGAGGGCTGCAGAGAACAGCATGAAACCATCTGACCAAGGGATATCCTCCTGACCAAGGTGTGTTTGAACCTCCCAGGAAGGAAAGTTCAGGCTCGTGGCTCAGGAGCTGGCTTGAGTATCAGCACAGCATGGCAAAATGAGCTTGCCTTACAGGACAGGTCCATCAAGAGCCTGACGGTGGCCAGAGCTTTGCTTCAGGCAGGCCTTGCTGGCTCCTGCTCAAGGCACTGCTCCCTGACTTTGCTTCACCTCCAATCCTCTTGCCTCCTTCTGTCTTACTTTCCACATCTACAAAGTGGAACTAAAGCTAATTACAGCCCCTAGAGCAGAGTTGCCTGGCTTGGCTTTACCTGCATTTTGAAAACGCTCTGAGATGAAAGGTGCTTGAGAGATCAGTGTATTGTTATTACTAATAATTGCAATTGTTATTACTAATAATTGCAAAAACTAACCAAATATTTGTCTAGCAGCATCCATCCCTGCTGCTGTTTCTTAACTTAAAATACACACATGCTCTGACTGCCAGACCAAAGCTCTAGAATCACTACATCAGCCCTACAGTATCAAGAAGGGGGGCAAAAACTGCCTTGGGTATAAAAAAGGTTGTCTGTTCCAGCAATTAATTTAATTGGCCTAAATATAACCCAGGTATACTGTGAATCTAAATTGCTCACTGGCAACAAACCCAAACAGGGCCCACAGGCTGCAAGGCAGCAGGTTAAACACTGCCTCTGAAGCTGCCGGGCTGATTCTGGCACCCGAGAATTTTTCCTCCTGGTATTCACCACCGCTTACTGCTGTGGAATTGAGCGCTTCTAAAATGTTTATCAATGCTTGGGGATCTTCCAGACTGAGAAAGAGTGCATGAGAAGTGTCGTGTTGCAGTCAGCAGGGACAGGATTTCATCACTGTTTTTAATTCACGTCTTTATGATTTTATTGCTTTTTCCCCCCCGTTTTCTAATAAGCTCTTCTAACACCTAATAAAATCAGTCCTTTCCCTTATACTTACCTCCCCCTGCTGCCATCGTGATTACCTAGACAAGAAAAATACAGAGCACGGGGTCCTGCAGGCTGAGGTCTTAGCAACTGATTTTAACCGACACAAGCAGGATCGGCAATAAACTTCAATGTCACGGTATTTTGATTCCTCCTTCTTCTGTGCTGCATGAAATATCTGAAGGGAACAAATGCCAGGGAGTGAGAAGAATTCTTTTGGGTCATATAGCCAAAAATGAAACTAAGAAAGGAGCCATTTCTAGAGAGGGAGATGCAGTCAGCTGTGCAATCGTTATCTGTAATAGATGGCATCTCTCACTGACGTGATCTCTATTATCCCCCTATCTCAGCATCTCACAGTCTTTAATGGATTCTTCCCTACAGTGCCTTTGCAAGACTGTGCCATTGTCCTGTGTGCGTTTTACCAGCCGGGACCAGAAGCATCACCAGGCCAAGACCTAGCTCCCCTAACCTATGATGGCACCCAATTAACACTGGTCACATTCTAAAAATCCATATGTAACCTGGGCACCTCACTATCTAACCGTGAATTTGTTTGTGAAGGTAGATAAAATGCTCTGTGGCCACAAAGAGGCAAATAAATCTCATAAAATCCAAGTTTGTTATTTCCTGTTCTGCTTTCAAAACAAAACACAATAATTTTAGCAGACAATTAAACTCCCTGATTTCCAAGGGAGGCAGGCACACAAATACTTTTGAGGATCCGAACCCACATGATTACGTAAGGAATTAGCAGGAGGGAATTAACCAAATCACTGGAGCATCCTTGTGGAGAGGACATCATCCACACTCAGGGCTGCCATACGGAAACATGTCAGGAAGAAATACAAATCCCAGAAATACTTAAAATTTAAACCAGGAAAGTGCCAGAAAAATGTCACAACATTGCTCCACGTCAGGGGAACAGCTGACGTGACCCCCTCTACCTCCTCCCTCACCACCATGCTGACTGTACTCCCTAAAGCCAGGGAAAACGAGCCCAAGGTTGCATATACCCCTTCCAAACATGCAGGATGCCCCCATGCAGGGCAGACAGCTGCCTGTGGACTGGTCACCCATGTGTTGCCCTCTGTTCATGTATAGATTCTGCATGGGGGCAAACAGTCTCTGTGCACCCATGAAAAATTTGGCAAGGGGGCCAGAGATGCCAACATGCCAGCCCCACTCCAAGCAGCCGTGGGGATGCTGGGATGAGTCAACACAACTGCAGTATTTCCATGGCTCAGGAAGGATCTCGCATTCCTCCCTTCACCCCAGAGCTGCTTATTAAATATGCTGTCGTATTAAAACAGAGCTACCTTAAAAAATAATAATAAGTAGAAGCAAGCAGGATTTGGGGAAGTAATGGGGAAAGTTGTGGGCCTGATCCTGCATTGCCTCAGGCCAGGGTGGTGAGGAGCATTGGGTGAAGCCTCTGGGAAGGCACGTCCAAGGCAGGCTCCTTCATTCCATCCTGGGTGGGACAGAAAGGAGATCTGGCCCCTTTCCCATATTTAATGCTGTCACAGTTCAATTTATCACTCTGAAACTGGTGCAGTTGTTTGCTTGAGCAAGGACCGCAGCAGCAAGAGCAACTCTGGCACTGCAGAACACGGCTGGGGAGAACCAACCCTTCCTGCCCAGGATGGATGCAGTTCTCAACTCGGTGCTGACAATAAAAGCATACCTTTCCTGGGCAGGCAAAGGCTGACTGAACTGTCACTTTAATTGAAACCTTCTGCAGTTGTATACTTCACCTTATGTTTAATGATTCACCTCTTAAGCAGCCCACTTGCACCTTTGTAATCTTTCTGAAGGTTAACTTGTTGATCCTAGAAACTTGTCTGGAGAGAGCGAGGCAATTTGCAAGGAGGCTTGGAAGAAAAAACGTATCATGTTTTCAGATGAAAAGTATTTTTCTTGAGGCAGAAGGAAGGAGAAATAAATTGCAAAATTCAGAAGAGCCGAGGAGACTTTATACAGAAAAAAGAAAAAAGGGGAAAATAAAAGAAAAAAATGGAAAGAAATGTCCATTGAAAAAAATAGGAGGAGTGGGGGGAGCACTTTGGTTTAGTTTCGAGCTCCTGGAAGACATTTTATTTTTGCTTTATAGCAATTAAAAATGCATTTGTCATTTACCAGATTAAAAAAAATAATTCTAGAGTTAAGTTATTTTTAGGGCATTAAGAGTTACTTCTTACGGGTAATCATCTATTTGTAACTCTGTAATGGAGTAACTGGCAATTTCATACAGTTTTGGGATCGATCCTTCCCTATTTGTCATGTACTTATGCAAATAAATATCCCATTCGATTCATGTCCATATCGTAGAATCTGCCTGCTTCTTTCTTACTCCTTTAATATTTAATTATTTAAAACAAGGAGAAATCCCACTTGAATTTTTGCCTCAAAGAAATAGCTGACTTATTCTAGCCATTTGAGAACAGCAGATCAGAAAATACAATTCTTTTTAAGTCCTAAAATTGTAACTCAAATAAGAAACACAAGCAGAAAAAAAAATCTTAAATCCCCAAAACCAAACCACCCACCCTCCCCCCTTTTTTTACACAAATATTCCTTGGCTTTACTGTAGCTATTCATAGTCATACCTAAATGTAGTCTATAAATCTACTAATATATTATTTAACACTGTAACTACTAGTATAAAAAAA
This sequence comes from Agapornis roseicollis, assembly GCA_002631895.1. Lineage (NCBI taxonomy): Eukaryota > Metazoa > Chordata > Aves > Psittaciformes > Psittacidae > Agapornis > Agapornis roseicollis. Next base: position 96,264 of record NDXB01009556.1, read on the forward strand.
TATATAAAATATTCTGTTGGCAATACATTTAATTGAATTCTTCTCAGAGACAGCTTGTTATTGCCAGACATGCTTTTAGAGATAGAACAGAGAAATAGAAGAATTTCAGAGGAAGTAAAACAAATAATTACTATTTTCACCATTGCTTCCAGATACCCTCTCATCCAGTCACTAAATCCTTTAAGTCTAAATCAAAGGCTTGCAGTCAACAGAGTTGTACAGATCATTTCAAAGAATATAAAATTTACGTTGATGTTTTATTTGAAGAGAGGAACAGAAATTCACGTAGCACTTTGCTGGCTGAGATGGCCGAGGAGTTATTAAAAAAAAAAAAAAAAAAAAAAACATAATAAACCAACAAAAAACCCAAAAAAAAAAAAAAAAAAAAAAAACAAAACAAANAATTCACGTAGCACTTTGCTGGCTGAGATGGCCGAGGAGTTATTAAAAAAAAAAAAAAAACAAAACAACATAATAAACCAACAAAACACCCAAATAAACAAAACCAAAATAAAACCCAGGCTAGTTTAGCCTGAGCTTTAAAGGCCTGATTCAAAAATTATCAGGATCAATGCAAATCCCTCTTTTAATTTCAATGCGCTTGTGCCGGTAAAACTTTGAGGCATCGTCCTTCTTCTTAGACTGTTTTCTGCTTTTTAATATCAGGGATCTGCAAGATTCTCTTCTGCATGAGTATAAGAGTAATAAATAATACTACTAACCATCCAAAGCAAGCATTACCTTTATTCTTCTTGTTTTATTTTTTTTTTTTTTTTCCTCAACAAACAAACCAATTATTTGTTAGGTT